>VXAB01012785.1:703092-802034 GCA_013399175.1 Odontophorus gujanensis
TACCTTTTACGTCTTATAAATCACTTTTTTTTATACCCTGGCATCAGTGGTTACAAGTTCTGTGCTCCTGGGCCTGATGCCTTCCCTCTCCCGCTGTTTGTGCCCTGTGGAGGGGGAGCATACACTGCAAGGAGAAAGCACTTTGTCTTCTAAACACATTACAAGTGTTTGTTGCCTCTTGTACTTCTTTACTGATATCAGCTGATGTCCCACTTGCAGAACAAACTCGGAATATGTGATAAGTGTCTGTGTGTGGTACAGAAGATTCTCCAAGGAAAACTGTCCACAGAGAGAAAAGCACATTTTACAGCACTCAGTAAAATAGGGGAAAGGCTGGCAACTGTAAGTGTGGATTGAGGATGCATTTTGAAAAAGTGGAGAAATCGAGCAGTTGCTGACTTCAGCAATATCATGAAGGCATAAGTAATGAACACTGAGTCTTCTGAAGTCACTTTAAAGCCTTTTTAACACAATGCTGTGGCAGTCCTGTAATTGTTTTTGAGAAGAATAAGACGTGGAGGTTTTGGGGTGAAGCTTCTCTACATGTTAGGTTTTTCTTCCTTTGATGTAAGAAGAATGGCAGAAGTGGGTCTTGTGCTGTTATTTATGTCTGCTCATTTGTACTATAGTGTCTTGGCCAGCGATGCACTGCAAGATATGTCAATGAGTGTGCTTTGCGAATCTTCCCGGATTTTGGCAGGCGGAGATTCAAAATATGGCATGACTTTATGCTTCTGGTATGATTGCCCAGAAAAAATATCTACTGCAGACTGCAAGAGATGGAAGCTTTTATGCAAATACCATTAAATTCATCACGGTATGTTGTGGCACTATTGTCTCAAAGGTTTTCTACTGATGTATGAGCGCTATTTTGGCAATAGGAGGGGAAAAAAAGGGTTGTGTGGGCGTACTGCGTTTGCTGCTCGGTTTTGGGGAATTCAGCATCCAGCTCCACGATGCATCACATGTTTGGTTTTGTTTGACATTGACATGGCCTGAGTCTGGAGGAGCTGACCTAGGCATCAAAGCCTTCTTGCCTGTATTTACTTTTGGATGCTGTTAGTTGATAGGTTGGGTGTAGTGGTTTGGGATGTACTGGGTGATACCATAGTGTATCCAAAAGAAGGAACTGACTATGGAGCTACTGGAAGGATGGGAAGCCCAGGCTACACCCACACAGCTGTAGCATGCTGGTGGAATGGGTTTTCCCCAGGTTTGCTGGTGAAACTGCTGCATTATTGTCTGTATCCTATGCTCCCTGGCACTGGGTATGCCTGGCCCAAAGGAGGAAAATGAGTCTGTATGTAGTCTGGATGCTGAATGTAGCCAGCCAACTTCAGCCAGATGCTTGTGTCTTGCTGCATACTTTTGAATGTTCTTTTTTTGATGAATGGCAAGAACAGGTTTCTAAAAATAAATTAATAGTTTTCTCTTTTTACTTCCTGTGACTTAATATACTTTATTTATCTATATAGCTACTAGTCATCGTCATTCTTCGGCTCACAGGAGTATAAACAGAGCTGAGCCCCAGACACTGAGTGAGGATATGGAACCAGGCTTTGTCCTGGTTTCTAGCTGAGTGTGGGAGCTGTGGAACAAGGATGGGGCTGAGAGCAGGCAGGGATGGCTCTGGGCTGTGCTGCAGAGGCCTTGTGTGTGAAGATGCAGTGAAAAAGTGATCACCTTAGTTCATCCTTAAAATGATAAAACCCGAGTGAGGCTCCACTTAATTATTCCTCCAGCATTATCCCTACCATTGATGAAGCTGATGTCCAAACCAATGACTGCTTTCATTTAATCAGCTCGAGCAATGTACTTTAATAAATTCAGTCTTTCAGGAGATGTATTCAATTTATCATACTGTTGATTCTGTGTCCCAGACAAATCATAAACTTGAATCAAATAGATCTGAAAATAAATTAGTGTTATTGCTTTTTTTTTGGGAAATGGTCTCCCTTCTGTGGTGATTGATCACCTACTAGAACTTAAGGCTGCTCTGTACTGTGGCATCGTAGCATGGTAATTTTGTTTACTTGTGAGAAATGTCCAGTATCTGATCTAAAACATGTTGAGCATCATTTTCACCCCAGGACATAGCTTGGGAGTGCCTCTCTGTTGTGAAGCAGGGTATCTGTATATTACAGTGTATAATGTGTATTACAACATAAATTAAAAAGGAAAAGCACCCTATAAGGCACACTGAACAGTTTGAATCTGTGCTGTTTGAAGCTCTGTGTATCCACATACCATGGTATGGCTAATAGGACTGGCTTGGTGTCCCATGCAGGAAATGGACTTACCACCAAACAGAGTAATGCATGGTGAATGTCAAAATATTCCATTTTCTTTTCCCTCTGTTATAAGAATAACTGGTTGTATAAAGGACATAAGTTGAGAAACCATTTTTATTTCCAAAGATGAAATACGTTCAGTTCAGTCTATGCAGTATGTTTGGGGTATAACACTAGATGTTGTATTTAGTAGGTGGCATAACATTCGACTTCGTCTCTCCATGTATCTTTTCTGACCTTGCCAATACATACATCCTCTGCATTTTCATGTGTACCACATTTGTATTGTTTTTTCAGGGAGGTTTTACTTCCTTCCCCTCTTTCTTGTTTCATCATTAACCATACCTGTCTAGCTTTATCCACAGCTGTCATTGAAGCTGCTGAGGGATTGTTTGGTAAATATGAATGCTTCTCTGGGAACTGTTCTGTAGGACATTGCCAAAGCTTTGTGTTCTTCACTCTTTACTGTCCTGTTAATTGAAAGTGCTTGAAGCTTCCAAAATCAACAACCTTTGCTCTGGATACATGTTTGCAGTTACTTTGAGTTAAATGAGATCTTTTCGTAAGAGGCTTTGGGGAACTTGATCTAGTGGAAGGTGTCCCTGCCTGCTGCGGTTGTAACTAGAGGGTCTTTTAAGATCCTTTCCAACCCAAACTATTCAGCAATTCTCTGGATATTGAGTCCAGAATATCTTGTTGCGAGGTTGTGGATTTCCAGGGATGTGGGCATCAGATCAGGGTTATGTTTGTCAGTTCCTCAAGTCTGTGTGTGAACAACTTGCTAGTGTTTAGTGTTGACACTGATGAGGACATAGATCTCAAGTGCTATTTCCTCTTCACAATTGTTGTCAATAACCCCTTTGGCAGATTGCTGGGACTAGCTGGAAAAGCAGAGGGAATGTCTTTAGGTACATTAGGAGGACATAGCTCAGCTATCAAGGACAACTATTTCTATGCTGCAGACCGGTATTTCAAATTCAGTCACTTTGTAGAAATATTTCACCCTGTGTGCCTTGAGGCACCAGAGGACATTTGGGCTCTCATAATAGGAACAGATCCTGTTACTGAACAATTGTACAGGAGGATGCATGTCCTCCTTTAGCTCATGTGGTGGGAAGCCAGGCTGAGAGGCAAAGGCTGAGCACAGACACCCTGTCCTAGCACTTCTGTACATGCTTTAGAAGTGCAAAATATTTATTTTAGTCACTGATCTTAAAGGACTTTCCAGCCTTCAGAGAGCCTTTGGGAGAACCCATTGCCTCCTTTCTCATCATTTTCATTTGCTGCGGCAGAACTTATTTTATATACCAGGAATTATCATGTTGAATTTAGGGGTTTGGCAGGTAAGAAAAGCAAAAATACTCATTTCAGTTCACTTGATGGACTCAGCTGATAGAAATAATGCTTGCCCAGGGCATAGCTGCATGCATTATGTGGGTGGAAGTGGGAGAAACAGAGTAGTGTGGGTCTGCCCCCAGTTAAATGGGTCAGACTGTCCTGCGTTAAGAGCTGAGTTTTATCAGGCCGTGTGGGATCTCTCTGCTCCTTACTTTGCAGGGGACAGCTGTATGTCTGTTTAAATGAAATAACTTTTATTTTAAACATGCAGTCCAGAGCTTTCCTTGAGGATTGAATGGCTAAGAGTAACAACTGATCATCTACTGCAAGATAACTGTGCGTATTAATACCATTCTAATAGCCTGTCTTCTGTGTGTTGCAATTATCAATTAATTCGATAAATTTAAGTTCATCTGGCAAGATAACTAAGTAGTTGGATGATTTAAAAAAAAAAACACAAAAAAACACATACCAGTTACCAATGGAAGAGCAGAAATAGATTTGAGTTTAGATTTTAAGCATCCTAATATCATACCAGAGACACAGAGATCAAACCTGTCTCTTAAGTCTAATAGTTTCTAAGTGGCAGATGAATTACTTTATTATTTAAACTTTGTCCTTGTAGCATCTTGCTAGCAAATTTCCAGTTAAAACAGCCAGACTCTTGTTTCCAAAACAACATCTTTGTTGTCTTTATATTATAAAATTAATGAAAGCTTTCCCTTCTTCTCTTCAGTATATTTTCTCAGAATAGTTTGTAGGGGCTGCATCCTGCAATTTGCTGTGCCCTCTGGCCCTTGTCCAGTAAAGCACTTAAAGCAGGCAGATAGCCCTGATTTTGGTGAAAAGTGGGCAACTGAGATCCTTCTGTTGTGTCTTGCTGTCCATGCTAACCCACCCATGCCCTGTTTTTTTTGTGGGTACCTGTAGTATGCTTACAATTCTGCATGAGCAATATTTCACCATAAAGTCCTCCTTCACTTAGGCATCTTTCCAGAGAGCTTGGAGAATTACTCCATGGAAAAAGGAGATGGAGGACCTTCTTCAGAGGTGGAGCATGGCACGGTGCAGGGTCCCTTTGCCTTAGAGGTGGCTTCTCATGAGCCCTGCTCCAGATCTCCGTGTGAGCTTTACCATTTGTCTTCATTTTGCACACATCTAGTGGTATCTGAGGAGCTCAGCATCTCGCTAGTTCCATCACTAAATCTCTCAAGTAAAATCCAGTTGAAGCATTTCCTGGGAGCCTGCAATTGATTCCAGTCCAGCAATTACTTTGTATTGACTGGCGTGTGCATGCAGTCTGTCAGCTGCAGGAATTTCCTACAGAGACTCATTTGCGAGAAGCTTTTATGTTTTTGCAAGTGGAAAATAAGTTCAGGGTCCTTAGCGAGTGTATTTCAACCTCTGTGTGAACAACCAATTTTTTTCTATTATTTATTTATTTTTAAGAAAATTATATTTTTTAAGACATTTAAATCTCAGGCACTGTGTGAAGGGTGCATGAAGGCTGTCATTTAGTCATGGAAGTAGAAAAATATTGATTTCTCATAGTCAGATTATTGCGGGGTCCCTCCTCTTGAGTTTGGTATCATTGTCAGTTGAAAATGGGTGGCTGATATCAGCTTTTGCCAAGTTTGATATTGTGGCTTTTTGCACCACATCTCTTTCCCGGCCACTTTCTTTCTTACTATTTTATTTTTAAAATTCCTAAAGGGGAGAAAAGAGAACATCACAGAAATGGAGACCGAAATTGGGCATGGAGGGAAAGTGTCTCAGGCATCCACAGGCAGGAAATTTGAGCTCCTTTGGAACCTGAATGAGTTCTGGAGCAGTCTCGCTATTTTTATATATTTATTTCCCTGTTTGGCTATTCTGCCTGCTTTTCCCACGTTATCATCAAAGTGGCCCCAGAAGGGATAGTTGTGAAACAGGAACTATCTGTGAGTAGAGAAAAAAAAACAGAGCTATTGTTAAGTTACATGCCTTGTTTTTAGCAAAAACAAACAGCTTTTAATTGCCGTAAGTATTTGCAAATGATGTTCTCTCCTGAAAGTGTTTTAAACGGGGGAGGGGTGGGGAGGGGGGGGAGAAGGGAAAAGCAACGGGAGATGTGCAGGGACTGCTCCATCTTGTTGAAACTCTGGACGATGAGACAGTGCACCAGCGGTTGTTTCTCCCTTTTCCTACTCCCTGCCCCAGCCCGAAGCAGTTAGGTCCGGAGCAGTGGAACTAAAGGAAAAAATAGTTTCTTCCCTTGGTTCACATGAACTGCTTTGAACTGGAACAGATGTGGATGTACAGAACTATCTGCTTACTTCAACTGTTCCATTTATAACTACAGATTTTCTATTCAGGTCTCTTTATCATTTTAACTTATTTTTTGTTTCCACATCCTTTTCCACAATAAAATATTCTTAACTAATGGGATTTCAGCTCACAGCCAAAGCCTTTGCAAGCAACTCCTCCTTGTGTGAACTTTCAATGCCAGGGTTACTGTTTGGAGACTTTTTGCTTATAATGATGGCATTGGAGACCAAGTTGAGTTTGGGATCATGCTGCTTGTAAGATGGTGTCCAGAATATTGACTTGTTACCAAATTAGGTTAGAATCCAGAACCTGGTGTAGTGGTGATTTATATCTCACAAAAGGTGTTTGGAATATCTAGTTTCCACAGGCCTTTTCCATTAGGTGTTTCCTTCATGGAGCTTTTTCTAAATTTGAAGTACAAAATAATTCTGTGTACAACCCAGACCAAGATGGTTTCAATGAGTAAAAAATAAGAGATTCAAGTTCAACACCTCAAGTTCAGGTAACGGTTTTGGTTTTGTTTTGTGCTTCTCCTGAGTTCCTGCTTTGAAGCAAACCCGCCCAGTGTTTGATCTGAGCAACTGTTCAGTAATTAGTTTTCTGTATGTTCTGTTAATAAGGTGAGTCCTGGAGTTCCCATTGACTGAGACCCAGGAACATGTCCTGAGGTAGAAGAAAATGGCTCATAGCCATGGATAGCATCAGCAGCAATACTTGGTTAAAGCCAACCAGTTATGCCTTTCCAGTTCTGTGCTCAGCAGAGCAGACCATGTGACCTGTATTACAAAATTAGGGGTTCATTTTTTTTCAGAGTTACTTCAGTTTCTCTGTTCTCTAATTTTCTATGGAAACAATCAGTTGTTTGCATATTGGAGGCTGTATGTGTCAAGTCCTTTGTTTTAGTTTGCCGGTTTTGACCTTGATGCAGTTCGCAAAAATTTCATCAAAGTTGTGGAGGCAGATAGGATTTTAATCTAAACCGTATTAAAAGCTGAAATCCTCCATGACCGTGGGGTTCCTTGGGGCTCAGCCATGAACCATCTTCTTTCTGAGCTATGTTAGGGGATGCTGGGGATCTTTCTTTGCAATTTGAGGACTGACTGTGCAGCTGGATGGTATGGTATGGTGAAGAAGTGTTCTGACAATATTTGGGTGCTCTGAGGAGCAGTTGAGGATAGCAGAGTGTCCTATAGGTGCTTTGGGTTATGGACTCATCACAGTGGTTAATAAGAGACGTGTGGCTATTGTCTGGAAGCACAGAAGTTGGATTAAGCGAGAGGGAAATAAAAGTAGGCATTTGCAGTATGAAAAAGGTGCAGTTAATATTGTTTCCCAACAACAAATAGGTGAAAAAAATATTATTTTATCATCTAAATGAAGGTTAAATTGGTAATATGTTTCCATCAACCCAGGTGGATTTGGGCATTGTGGGAACTATCTCCTGTCATTAGTGCTGTGGAAGAGTGTCCTTCTTTGGCCCTCTGATGCAGCACAGGGATGCAGGGTCTGGTGATGGGATGGCTTCTTGTGAAGAAATGCAAGGTCACCATGTTTCTATTTTCATGTTCTTCTTTTGTTTGTATGGATGAAAACCAGGTAGTTTGGTTTGGTCCCATCTGTCCAGTAGCCATAGTTCAATTTATTAGCTTGCTTTAATTTTCATTTTAAGTCTTTTTGACAGGAACTGTAACTCTTCAGCTATACTTTTCATTTCTAAATGTTCCTGGTTGTGCAGTGAATACCACCACATAGCAAACCCTTTCCACACTGCCCTCATGATAGAACTGTCCTCCTGAGTGTGGCGAGTGTCCTTGCTCCGCCCTTCTGTAGCTTCAACAAGAACTAAAACTTTATGGGAATGCACCCAGTCCACAACCACATCAAAGCTGTGGCTGAAGTCTGGTTTTCAAACAACCCCCAGAGTTGGCTGGGTCTGAATTTTGAGTTTTGATTTGGAATGTTAGACAGAGACCCTGCTTGCAACATTCAGTGAGGGATGGAGAGCAGACACCAAGCTCCCAGCAGATAACTGCTGTCTGGACTGAGACAACATCTTGTTTATCTGGTCCTGTAACTTGTCTACACGAGTTGTTTTATCCCCTTATTCCCCAAAGCACCATACAATTTGTCTGGTTTTAATACCAATCGCTAGTAATTTTTTAATGTGAAGGATGGGCAGTGAAGGAAGACCTGTTTGCTAGACTTGATAGATCGTTTCCATTTCTGTTTGCATCTGCTAGTTTTATTGACTCTATTTTTTAAGGAAAAATAATTATGTGGAGTCTGGTTTTAGTCGAGAATTTTTCTGTTTTATGAGGAACAAAGACCTGTAGAATCAGTAGAGTAAAATTAGGTGGGAAAAAAGTGTTCTCTTCCCTTCAACAAATAAATCAAGTGCTTCCACCGTACAAGAATGTACTGCAATGAAAGAAGCGTGGGCACTAAGGATAAGCAGACACATTAACAGAGGGAAATCTCTGACAAGCTTTAGGTATGTCGCTTGGACATGGGATGTATCTTAGGAGACAGTCTGTCACTTTTATTCACTAATCTCTTTTGACAAGAGACAGATAATGCTGCAGAGTTTATTTTAAGGTAGATTGTTTAATTTTGTGTCTGTTCTCTTTCTCTTTTTATTTCTTTTTTTTTTTATCTCTGGACACTCTCTGTTTCATTGAAAAAACAACACGCACACACCATCACAAGCCCCTCAGCTCTGCAAAGTGTCCCATGGAAAGAGATTATATTCCTGATGTCTGTTTACAGGAATACAAATTTTTCTCTTTTCTTTCTTTTTTTTTTCTTTTTCCTTCTTTGGTCAGATGAACACTTGAGCATGGGGAAGTAGGGGCCAGTCACAGCACTGTCGTTCCTGCCAGCCCCAGGCTTGGGGCTTGACCAGGCTCTCAGATCGCATGGCTGTGCCATGACTGACCAGAAGCCTAAAATTTTGATCATCTGAAGGGTGCTTTTGAAGAGGAGATCTAACCATTTAAACTGAGCGCTAGTGCAGCCAGTGCCTTGATGCCTGCTTGTGTCCATCATCGGAGGGGCCCAGGGTGCTCTGGCTATTACTTTCCATGCTTGGAGTGTGTGGGAGGGGGTGAGCAGAGATGGGGTGGGCAACTGTGCTGCAGCAGCCTGTTCCCCACTCAGAGTGAGGGCTTGGGAGCAGGAGGAACCAAAGAATGCTCCATAGACCAACACAGAAACATAAGGGCTATCCACAGAGGCTGAACTTGGGAAGATGGATTGGGCTGCTGCTCTCTCTCTTCTAGGTTACCATCTTAAGCAGACAGATGTGTTGGCAGATAGATGCTCATTACAATAATTACTCACTGAATTTGAAGGCCACAGATATCCACCATGGGAAACTGGAGTGTTCCCACAGACTGCATCTCCCCAAATGAATTCAGGCCATAAAGGATATAAGTGTAGTGTTTCTGAGCCCACAGATCAGTAATGTGATTTGATCAGTGAGGCCTTAGCTCTTCAGGGCAGTTTGGTTGGCCCTTTTGGGACCTTCTTGCAGATTTTACTCTGTCCTCACCATTCTAGTTGGAACTAAATAATCTTTTGGGTCCCTTCCAACCCAAAAGCCATTCTGTGCTCCTCTTGTTGAAACACTCAATTGACCATTTACAGGTCTGGGACACGCAGACTTTGACTGTCCTTGGGATTGATTACACTGTTGCTTTCAACACTAACTTAAGTAATATTGTTACAGTTTTAAACGACTGCCCTGCTGTTCTGTACCAGCTGCCTGTGAAAGTGGACAGATGAGTATGTAACTGACAATTGCAGATAGCTTATTTGTTAATTGAGAGAGTTCAAATGACCCAAGAAGGGCCATTGCAGAGCAGTCTTCTAGCTTGGGCAAGAACCCGAGAGCCCTTGGAACTTACTGGTGCCCTACAGTATCACCAAAATGAGAGACAGATGTCTTGTCTGGCACTGCTAATGTTTTGCTTCCACTCTACTATCCTGTTTAACAGCTCGCTGCAGTGTCTTCTCTTATGGCCTCCCATAGCCTAGTTATCCCATCCAGGAGGAGGACCATGCTACATGAAACCCCACTGCTGCACTGAGCCTTTCCAAAAGCTGTGAAGAGAAGGTTATTATTTAAACTTGCTGTACAGTGCTTTACGAGGAAGAAACTTGTAGCCTGTTCACTCCTATTTTGCTGCTGGGGGAAAAAGTCAAGTAAAGAGCAAGTGAAACTGATAGTCACTAAAGCATGTGTTACAGTTTGGAAACGTCTGCAAGAACCTGTCACTGAGAGCAGTCCAAAGAGAGCAACTGAAAGAAAAATTATAGTGAAAGTAGAATGTAATTACAGCTATAATTATAACATAGGAGGCACTCTGATTTTTATTTTTTATTATTCTTTTTAAACTCCAGTGTGAACAGGGCTTGCTGCCTGGAAGCCTGCAGCAGGGCATTCAGGGACTTTGTGTTAGGGAGGAGGAGAAGATGCGTGCTGTCTTACTTGAGTTTTTCGTTCAGATAACAGATCTGGACTAGAAGAGTTACAAACTGCAGGATTTGTAAGCCTTTTTATTAGTGTTTTCTACTTCCTGGAGCTGAGCGAAAGTATCCAGGTAATTGGAGGAAACACTAGCTGCCCCTTCACTGGAAAATGTCTGCCCTGAAAGGAGAAATCCCTTGTCTGCTCCCTGCATCATACAGCGTGTGAACTTGTTCTGTCATCCAGGATGTGGATGCAGATGTTTTGGAAAGGGTTTTACAGAAGTATTTCCACCTCTATTTTCCTTGGTACCAGCTGGTGTTACACCCTGAAAAGGAAAACAAGAGCTGATCCTTCGCCTCTTAAGGTAAGGGCATGTTAAGCCAATGTTTGCAGTGATACTGTGTTCGGATTTCACATGTTGCTTGTTCAGGGTGCTTCAGAGATGCTGTGCTTGCAGAAGGGCCCCAGGGCCTGCCTGAGGTCAGGGCACAGGTCCCAGCAGTGAGAAGGTGCCTCTGTACTGGGGAAGGGGTGAGCTGAGAGTTGTGCTGTGGGTGATAGCCGCCATCCTGCTGCCTGGGACCAGAGGCCAGGCATTGCTATGCAATGTTTTTCCAGCACTGGTGCTGATGGTTGAGTGACACAAACACATCCCTCCTCTGTGCAAAGCAGAGGCAGCACAGGCTCACAACGCTCACCCTGTGTAATTAAACACTTGGGCAGCACCAGTGGGCAGCAGCTGCTTTGAGAATAACATGATGGAATGGAGTGGGGACATTTTGGTGGCACAAAGCCCGTGTGTGCCTACATCTGAGAGCACCCTGTCTCCCCTTTGATGCCCCAAGCTGTGCCCTCAGTTCAGATGTCCTTAAGGTTGGCTGTGTTAAAAAGAGCCGCTGGTTAATTTGCTTCCCTTTTACAAGCTGCAGTTTGCAGAGCATGTGTGTAACACAGGGCGAGCGAGCAGTGCTGTGCAAAAACATGGGTCTGCTCACGTCCTGGGCTTGTCCCTGGAGCAATTAGATGCAAGCTTGGTCTCTGCCCAGCAGCGTGATTGAGTCTTCTCTCAGGGATGGACAAGCAAGATGGGATCTTCTTCCAGCTCCAAAGCATTTGAATTTAATGGTATGTTTAACGTTACAAAAAAAAAAAAAATGTCATTTAATATAGGAGCTGGCATAGCTTGGTTGTGTGGAGTAATCCTGAGAGCACATACTGTTTAATAGCCTACATATATAGGTGTTGTAAAATTTAACTCTGCATCTTTTTGTTAGCTCTTTGTAGAGCTCATGGGAGTGGTCCATGTGTGTTCCACATGCCCTCAGCTGGGGCTTTTCTATGAATTTTGAAGGCAACAATACGGGAAATGTAGCTAGAAATGTGGAGTAAAGAAAGATGTATTCTGTGTTGAATCAATTTTCAGAATTTGTCATGGTAAATTGAATTTTTTGTTTGTTTGTTTTGTGAAACCAGAGGCTCTCAATGTCACAGAAGTGTCTGTTGTATGGTAGAGAGAAAAGCTGCTTATAGTGGTTTGGCTGCAGAATGAAAATGAAGTATGGCACATAAGCATTCTTAGTTGTGTGGATTTAGGGATTGATGGCTACTGCTGTTGAAACGTGTTGGTTTTGTTGTTTTTCTCTTGTCCCTGTAGTGGCTCTTGCATCCATTTATTTAACTCAGTTCCTGTATTAGAAAAACTGAAGTCTTTATAGGTATGTCATAGGTGACGTTCTGGTGAAGGGTGTTAAAGAAAAATAATTTAGTGCTGGTTAGGAGAATAAGAAATTGTATTCCACATTTCTGTCCTTTTGCTTTGTGGTGTTGTTCCTTGTCATTAATGGAACACAGGTTCTTTCAGGAACACTTCAGCTTGATCCTATAAGTTACTCAGTAATGAATCACTCCTCTCCAGCCTAAGAGATCTTCACATAGCATCAGCAAGACAAATTGCCTGCTTAAACATGCTTAGGTTTGTGTTTTCCTCTGTGGTTGGTGTCCTGTGTCCTTAATTTTACTTACTTATTTTCAGCTTCTGTGTAAAGAAGGCCCCAAGGCCAAGTGGTTAGAGCAGGAGCCAGCAGTCTCACCCAGGCTGCACCCACGACTCACATTGCACCAAGTCAACACACATCTCAGCAAATCCAGTCTGTGGGCTGACCTGCTAAGCATGGCTACTGCAATTTTTGGGTTTAGCTTACATGAAGTGGAAGTGGTTTTAAGGCTGTTTGAACAAGAGGAGTTCTAACTGAAAAAGTTTTTTTTTTAGCAACAAAAAAATTAATAATCTGTGTTTGCGTTCTGCTCCACCACATATTTATTTTAAAATCTGGTTGTGCATCAACACATTCTCAATCTGATCTGCAGATCTCAGACTGAGATGCTTTAAATGTTTGAACAGAATCCAGTTTTGAAGTACCACAGTTATCTATGAAGTACATCGACGTTTCCTTCAGTATTCATTTCTCAGTATTATCTGTTCTGGACTGATGATTGTTTTTCAGTGTAATTAGCATATGTGTCACTATAAGTTCTCTTTCTTATCTTGTATCGGATGTGCTGTCATGTTTACAGAAAAGAATCTCATCCAGTATCTACAAAGCTATGTCAAAAAAGAACTTTTACCCTGCTTAGATATTGGATTTATGTGCTATCAGATCACGCAAAGTACTGCTGCGATTTTCTTTGAGCATGTGCACTTGCCAAATTCAGCAAAGGACCCAAGCAAGAGTTAGCAGTAGCTCTTGTTTTTTTTATGCCAACATTAGGCAGACTGTGGCAAGGCAGTTTGTAACAGCCTGCCGATTCCGTATTGCCACAACAAAAACTTCTTTTTGAAAAACTAGGACCAATACGGTGTGTATATTTTACAGTTCTGCGTTCTGTGTTATGTGACTGTGGAGTTTTGGATGTGGTGCTAGCAGCCTTAAATCCTACATCGTTAAACCACAGACTTCTTGTTGCTTATCTTCCCGGAAAAGGATGTGCTCCCATGGCTTGGGCTGAGAACCAAACAAGCCCAAACTGTTCCATCTGTGTAGGAATAATTAGCTGAATAAAGAGCAGTTCCTCAGAAAAGGATCTGGGAGTCACAAACTAAACATAAATCCACAACATCTTATGTTGTGGGGGGAAAAAACTGAGTGCTGTAGGCAAGAGTTGGTGATATGATACTTCTCAGGACCAGAAAAGCCCTAGCTGAAGTACCATATCCAGTCTGGGACATCTTTCTGCAGGAAAAGTGTGGATCATATAAAGCTGAGAGAAGAGTGGCAAAAATTAAAAAAGTCCAAAAAAAGCATCTTAAAAGAATGTACTCTAAGAGTGGCATTTCTCACTGAGTTTGTAAACTTCCACTATGTTTTCTAGGTAGAATTGTAGTATGTAGAGGAATATTTTTGCCTTTGCCCTGTTTTGTGGTTCCCTATGTTAATGCTGACATTTGTTGGAACTTGGAGGGGAAAGTCCATATTACAGGAGGGGACTGGAAGCAATAGGAAACCTCCTGTGCATGTATGGCCTGTGTGCCAACTGCTTTCAGGAACTCCAGGCTCATCATGTCCAAATCTTTGCTATTTTGGGCAACTACATCACTGAACCCCATTCATAAATTTCTCTCGTACTATTATAAAAATAGTTTGTTTTTCCTTATTTTTTTCCCTTTTTTTTGATTTTTTTTTTCCCTCCAATGCACTGACTTTAACCTCAGGCATGCTTCTGATCCAGAGCTTCATCTCTGGACCACCTGAGTGCTTTAAACATTAAGGTGGTTATATGTGCACTTTATTTGCTCTTCATTGCCCTTTGGGGCTGCTTGACCACCCAAAAGGGGAAAGGAGGTAATGAAGGGAATCCATCTAGATAGTTTTTCAGCTTAAAACATCAGAATTCCTTCTTTGTCTCCTAGAAAGACAAGCATCTCCCTCCACCACTGCTCCTCCTAATCATTTTGCTTCCACTTAAGGTTTGAGTTCATGTTTCTGGAAAAGGGGTGATGAAAACTGCGGGCTGTATCCCAGAGGATCACTGCTATTGTTCTTTGATTTTTACCAGAAATACTTTGCTTGGTATAACCTAACATTTGCCTTTTCCTGAGTTGTGTCTTAGAGAGGGATAGCTTTGAGGGATAGCTATTTCTCCTGACATAGTAGGAGGAGTCTATAGTGTCTGCAGTGCTAGGCAGAGCTACCGTGTGATACCTGGTTTTTGGACGGGACCATCATAAGGTGGTAGTATAAGAACTGAGAAGTTTCTCAGCTATCGAACCTTACCTGTTTCAGTAGAGGGAGTCATATGTCCTCACTGTGGACAGTAAGTTCTGTTTGTGAGAGGAGGTATTTCTTACAGGAGATTAGGCAAGTGATCAGATTTAGAAAACTGCTTGACCACGTGGGGATTATCACGTTGTATTTGGCTACATTTCATGCATTCTGAAAAGTTCGAGAACTTTAATGTCATTGAACCCTTTACAGAAACCTCCTTGTCTTTGTCACCTATGAAGTAAGGAGAAGGCACAATTGTTGGTAAATGGTAAAACCGATGCATATCCTTCTACAAATCAGAACAGAAAGACTTCAACTCAAGAGCAGTCAACCCAGAGACCTTTGCTTTTAGGCTTCATGCCAATGGTGGGGACGTTGAGGCATTCTAAGTAGCAGAAACATGGCATCCCTGCTCAAACTGACAGCAAGTTTTGTACCCGTGAGGGCTGTGACTAACAGGAGGCCACCGGCATGCCTATTTTGGTTATGTTTGGTTCTTGATGAAGCAACAGGACTTGGTTCAGAAGAACAGAGTTCTAAAGGTCATTGCTAAGTGCAAATTTTTATTTTCTGAATTGATTCAATGTTTTGCAATTTGTAAATTTTACAGCTGTTTGGTGTGGCTGGATTCATTGCATACACATAGGTATATGCAGAAGATCTTTCCCTCCCTCTTTTCCTAAGGTACATCTCCACTTTGGTTGTGCTGCTGCTAAGCATTTCCATATTTAAGCAGTACTCCAGAGTGCTTATTGAACTGAGTATGCAATATGCCATCCAAACCTCTGGGAATTACACCATAAATTTCCAATATATATAGGCAAAAGGAGAGAAGCCAAACAGGATACAAGTACCAAAAAACCTCAAGATTAGCAAGATTTACTCCTGTCTTTCAAAACAGCAAATCATTATTTCCCATGAAAAACATCATTTCAGATGCAGGTTTTTTTGTACTTAGCTGATTCTGGCACTTGGCTTCCTAAATCTTGTTTAAAAGGTCACAGACCAAGTCCCTTCTATGAGCCTGAGGCCTGATTAGTAAGCAGAGAGATTACCAGAAAAATCACTTGATAGTTTCTTGTCCAAGGGAGGTCCTGATAGGATATTGTAGGAATTGCTGCACAGTCTGGACATAGTGTTTTCTTTCAGCTGTCAAGTTATGTTCCGGGGTGACAGCATTAGTCTGTGTAGATACCTTCTCATGTGAGAGCTGGCACACTGCAGCTTTGGGCCTGGTCAAGTCATACCTCAGTTTATACTTGCCTCAATTTTCATCAACATTGGAGCACTGAGCTTTCTATGGATGCAATTTTGTTGTG
This sequence comes from Odontophorus gujanensis, assembly GCA_013399175.1. Lineage (NCBI taxonomy): Eukaryota > Metazoa > Chordata > Aves > Galliformes > Odontophoridae > Odontophorus > Odontophorus gujanensis. Next base: position 719,081 of record VXAB01012785.1, read on the forward strand.
TACTTTAAGCATCTACTATTGCAGGGCATCAATCAAAAAGACTTTGTGTTCCCTGAAGTTTCCTTGAAGCACTTTGCTGCCTTGCCCGGAGTTGTCTTGTAGTGGTGATTCTGTCTGCAGTCACTTGTACTTCACAGGCAAAGAAGCAACTCTGCTGGTAGGCAAGAAATAAAGGATATAAGTTGCTGATCTGTGCTATAAATAGTTCCTAGAAGAATGCTATTAGAGATGGATGGTAATAAGAAAGAAGGCTTAATTCCATGTGAAGAGAAGGCGGCTTCCTGCTAAAATTAGGTCAAAAAATAGGAACTTGTTGCTATTCAGAGAGATCTGACTTTGGGACGTGGTTTGAGTGGGGATGGGTTGCTGGGTTGGACTTGATGACCTTAGAGGTCTTTTCCAACCTTAATCATGCTATGATTCTATGACAGCTTTCTCTAACAAAGCCCCTTCCATTTGTTCCATGTATGCTCCTTTACATGCTACAAAGCCTGGGAATTCAGTAGCAATATTTTGTCCCATGCATTGTTGCTGCTTCTTTTCCATGGCTCTCATGTTGGCACAAAACAGATTTCCATCCCTTGGGGAGTCATCTTTGTTTTTTTCAGGCCTAGGTGGCCAAATGAGCCCATATTCTGACATAAAATCTTGTATGTCTGTCAGAGCAGCTACTGAAAAGGTGCCTTCATCTTGAGTTTGAGATGGAGAGTGGCAGTATGAAAACAAAAATTTATGGTTAACTGCTTCAAATTTTTTTTTAAACCACTGCAACAGATTCAAATATTTCAATATCGTATGACTCCCAAATTAATGCATTAAGCAATAACTGGTCCAGCATTATGGCACCTGTTCCACTGTAGCCACTGTTGCTCTATCACATCACTTCACAGAATATTAGCCAGTCATAATAGAAAATAGCAACAGCTATATAGATTCCAGAAACCCAAAAGGTTAGTAAAACAGTTCAAGGACATTACTAGAGAACTATCTTGCTCAGATTTGAAGACAATCAGAACTGCATCAACTTTGTTTATTTAGTTGCTCTCCGTTCCTTTCAGTTCCAGTGTTGACATAATCACTGTGTTGAAGGAGAATAATTTTTTTCTCTCTTAAATGTATTTTACGTTTAAAAGTGATCTCTTTGAGGTAGAGTAATTTTACTTAATTAAATAAATAGAATATTCATGAGACTTGGAACCTAGCTAGAAGAATGCATCATGCTTTTTGTAAACTGGTAGTAATTACCCACTAAACTGGAGTATATGTTAATATTGATAAAGCCCACAATTAGCAGCTTACAATGTATTTTCAAAAAGTTTATGGAATAGCAGACACGCTAGAAGACAGTATCCAAATAAATAATTGCTCTAATAAAATATTTTCTGTCAAATTAATCACTTTTTTCATATGGAATATTGCTTTTTAAAAAAATACTTAAATGTCTGAAGATGTAGCGTATTAAATTTTAATTCTGTTTTATTCCATTGTTTAGTTTTTCTCACTGAGCTGAGGAATGTTTACCAGATAAATGAATAGAACATTTTCTTAAAAAAAAAAAAAAAAAGACAGCAAGTGAATTGTGAACCAGAAAACATAATATAACTTTTGCTTTATGCTTGAAAATTTAATCACACATGGAGGAAAATAAATTCTTTTTAAATTCTAGGATGAAACCCTGTCCCTCTCCAAATATCAAGATTACGTCATTTTCAATGTCTTTGTCAGAAAGCATGTAAACAGTTTTCTGTTTTTCTATGTGTCTGTCTTTATGTCAAATTCTGCCTCTTGGCAGAAATCCCCATTTTCTTTCTTACCCAGAGTATCTTCAGACAGACCAGTGGGCTTCGTGGGTTTGGTGCATGGATTTTGGTCCACTTTGTGGTTATGTTTCACTAATGTCCCATCACCTTTTGATCATCAGTTTTGCTAGTGACACCTTGCTCTCTAAGGTGGAGCAGTATGTTTTCTGTGCGCTATAAATTTTGTTTGAATGCTTTTAGTCAGGGATGTAGAAATAAAATGAAAGCATTTGTTGGTGGAGCCATATATTGTATCAACCCATGAGAGTCTCATGTTGTTTGTTTGCCACACCATGATGGAACAGCTATAGGTCAGAATCAGCAGAATCTTTGTCTGTGAGAGGCACTGTTTGAAACTGTATCATTTCTAGCTTACGTCTATTTTTGCTGCTCAGAGTTGTTTCCTAAAGGAAACAACTTGTACGTATATTGAGAGTATGTCATAGCAAGCCTAATGGTTGTTTGCTGACTGTTGGTTGCTGTCCCAGGATGATTTCTGAAAGAATAATGAACAAGACAGAAACAGCTCTTTGTTTTTCTATTTATCTCACTGTTTTTGAGATAGAATATTGAACTACAGATTTCCTTCATTGGTTCTGGTTTCATTAGTGCTTATTGTAATTGCATGACATTACAACAGTGTTCTTGTTGCTGCAAGACAAACATGTAAGAGCAATTTTGGAACAAAACCTGGAGAAGGGAGGTTGCTCTGACCACCTGTAGCACCTCCAAGAATCCTCCGTCCTCTTTTGGATCTGCTTCTTAGCTTTTTATAATCAAAACAGATTTCCTGGCATTTTCCTCTTCTTCAATCTTTTGTAGTAAATGTGGATTGACCAGAGTTCGAGTAACTCACACTCTTTAAAAAGCCTGTAAGAAAGCCTACAGGGCAGTAGTTTACACTTAGGCTGGGTCTTGACTGCTTGTTTGATTTGAGGATGTAATAGATAGCAAAGATCATTAAAAGCTTATTAAGGAGGAGACGTAGTGAGTATGGGTTCAGTGCTGCTGTCATTACCAGCTTCCCTGCTGATGGCCAAACTGTGAGGAATGCACACCTCAGTTCAAATATTTCAAGTGTGCCTTTCATCTGGGGGTCTTGACATGCTTTAACAAGGGTCCTGGCCCTGTCTTTGCTCTTGCCAGATCTAAAGGGAAGCTGGCTTTGCTCACAGATTAGTTTTCTACTCCAAGAATTTTGCAACTCAAGACAGAACTATCAGGAGTACTAAGTGGAGTATCTGTAGCATCTACACAGGGAAAGCTAGCTGACCTGTGGCACTTTGCTGGAGCATCAGCTTCCTTGTGACAGTTAGATCCCAGCTCTTCCTTAAAAACAAAGAAGAGCCTGCCTGGTTGCATAGTGACTGCTTAAAACTTGTGCCTACGGCATGCCTAAACTTCATTCATTAAGACATGAGACTGCATGGGAGTTCTCTCAGGAAAGAGTTTATAGCATTTTTCCCCTCGTTCATTTGTGTTCACCTGCCTGATGTGAGATAAAGCTTATTTCATTTGCCAGTGAAACTTTGAAGTGGATTGAGTTGATTGCAATGTTTCTCTGCATCCAAGTTAAAACTGCAGGATCTTAATGCTTGCTACAGCCTGAGCAGCCTATCTTCAAGGTTTGCTCAGCGCATGATTATTAGTTCTATCACCTGTGGAAAGAAATCTCAAATAGCACAGAGCTGAGGCTGTCCTGGACCTTGGTTGAAAATTGCCAACTGCCACCTCACTATCAAATCAGCTCCACCTGTTCTGACACACCTAAATAATATGTATAAAGTGGAGCTCTGCCATATAGAACCTGACTCCACCCAGGCTGACTCAGACAGAGTGCCTTTGGCTCCTTGAGTGTGAATGTAGGGGAGCTATAGCTGCTGAATGTGGTGACTGTAGTAAAAAATATCCTTATCAGGTTAGCCAAAACCTCCCAGAATATTTAGGCTCATGACAAGGTCCAAGGAACCGTAGCATCTCAGGAGGTGCCCTGCTTATTATAGAAGCTTTGTTTCCTACAAGACAGCAGCAGCTGCTGTGAGTCTTCATGCCTAAATCTATGCTATCTGAATGCCCTTATGACATTGATAAATAGAAATCTAAACGTAAGCGTTGATGTTTCAGGATTAGGAATTGGAAATATTTTGTATCAATAACAGCTTTTCCAGTCAGTATGTGTTATGACCTTAGTCTGAGGTTACAGTCTATGAATGATATCTTAATGGTAAACCTTTTAGATACTCCATTTTCAGTATAGAGAGCTATTTTTATTAATCTGGCAAGGGAAAATACATGCAATATGTTAAATGTATTTAAATATCTTTAGAAGTAGCAATGAGAGTTTAGATATACATTGTCCCAATTCATACTGGTACTCTCCCTGCAATATCTTCAGTAACCTTTTCCTTCCATCTTAGGGCTCTCACTGGAACCGACTGCCTTCCCTTGGAACATACAAACAAAAATAATTAGCATCATAAGCCTTCAAAACATACCTACTGGTATCCCTGGCAGGCAGATGCAATTGACCTTCTTTACGTAATGCACCATCTTGTTCCCATGGTGTGTTTGAGGATGTGATGTTGTAGGGTACATCCAAAGAAAATATCAGCAGCAATAACTTCTGTAAGAGGGGTACAGTCCTCAGTTCCAGTGTGTTTTGGTGAACCGTTCTGGTTGAATGCTTTGATGAATCAAAACTGGTTGGAACACAAGAATACTGCAAAGGTTGTTCTGTATGTGTATCAAAGTGACTAGAAGCAGAATTTTGTGCTTTTTGTCTATTTTACTGTCAAATGCTATCAAATTATAGAAGTATGTAAATAATTTATAAAACTGTAATTACGGTTTGCAAAGAACAATCTGCTTTATACTCGAGTGTGGCCTCAGAGCTGCTTTTCCTGGAATAGCAACAGTAGGAAATCTGAAATATTTTTCCAGTGTCTGGCGGTAGAAGAGTAAGCGTGCTGGATTTTTCCTATTTTAGAAGTATGTCTGAAAACAGACGTACTTAATAAACCATGAAATAGTTGTTGGTAATTGGGGGGGGAGGGGGGGGGGAAGTGAGCTTCGTCTTAGGTGGGTGTATGGGAAAAGGTTTGGTGTGTTGTTTGTCTTTATAAAATGAGTGATTTTCCAAGGCCTGCATATTTTGGTATAGGATATCTTCTGTGACTCCCAATAGAATTTGAATTTCTGGTCCTTGAAAATCTCTTTTCACCCCAAGGATTCATTTTTCTATCATAACATTTTTAAGGTAACTGGCTCTAAATGTTCAGATTTCACATGGGTTTTATCAGATCAGGTGTGTTCAAACTTGGGGCTGCAACACTGCAAACAACATCAATTAATCTTTATAAGCAAAAATAGAAGGGCAGAAATAGAAATGATGCCATAGCTGTCCGGCCTTCTTTTAACATGTCACTGATAATAATAGATCAATAACTTTAAAGCTGTGACAGCCTTCTGGGAAAGCTGCAGTGCCATTCTGGAGAACTGCTGTTGATCCAGTTACTGAGAAATGTTCCTGAGCCCACATTTCAAATAATCCTGCTGGGAGCGTCCTTTCCTTCACCCATGTGGTGGGGGTTGGTTGTCAGGCTCCCATGCACTCAATGCTCTGAATGGGCTCTACTATGCAACTGGGAGTGCTAATGAAGTTATCAGCTTCAGCTGTGTGGAGACCACCCTGCTTTGGAAATATTTCTGTTCTGGGTTAGGAGGCTGTCCTTGGAACCTCATTTTATTTCACTCTTTTATTTATCTATTTATTTTTGATGAATTGGATTGTGCCCTCCTCTCTGTTTGCTTCATTAAGGTAATGCTCTGTGCAGATCTAGGCTGTGGCCAAGTTCTAAAATAAATTCAGGAGTGCAGAGATGGGTGAGTTCCAGGGTGTCCCACTGAGCGGGCTGCCACAGGAGCAGAAAGGAAGAGGGAGTTACGTCTCAGGAAGATGTGGAAACAGTTGAAAGTGGTCACCTCGCTCGGGGACAGGTCAACTGCCTCTTACAGCAGCCCTTTGCCTACTCTGTTGGTGGCACTGGGGCAGTCTCCTGTGCTCTCAAGTGGTACAGCCCGAGGACACGGCTGGCTGCCAGTTGATGTTAAGGGAGATTTGCATCATGCGCTCCCAGATGTGGATCTAATCACTTCTCAACTCCTGGACTTCGAACAGAACAAAAGTTCAGGACATGTACAAGCACTCTTTGGAGAGTGCAGCGGTTCCTGATTGGGATATTGGGCTCCAGCCAGTGCCTTGTAAACAGGTGTCAGCCTCCCAAAAAAGCCCTCCCCGCGTGCCAGCAGCGGGAATCCTCGCTGGCGTGCTTGCGGCAGGATTTAGTGGGTCAGGAGGAATGACCCATAGGTCAGCAATGAGGCGCGCTGCTGGGCTGGCACGCCTGAGGCTTCCTTGACATTTGCCTTGCCTTACTTCTCCTGAGGACGAATTTCAGGCTTCAAATCTAAACAGCAAGTTTTTCAGTGTATTAGGTATGGGATAAGGAAGAGGAGAAAGTAATGGGTGAGTTGACTGTGAGGGCTTGCTTGTTTGTTCGTTTGTTTTCCCTTCCTAGCCCAAGGATTAACCTGTAGCTTTCAATTTGGGCAATATGGGAAGCAAAGAAACGGGTGAGGCTGTGCTAAAAGAAGATTCTGCTGCTAGGGGGCAATATGTATTAAGCAAAAACACACTGAGATGTTCTCTGTATCTGCTGAAGTTTAAAAAAAAAAAATAACTCCGAACAGAAAAATACCCAATATTTCGCTACACTGGTATTTCTTCTGCAGAAAAAAACATAGTATAAACAAAATATGCAACTTACATATATCTGTGTGAATGCGTTTTTATATCTTTGGTTTGTTTGTTCAACAAATAATTGATCGTGATTTTTTTCTTCTTCATCACAAAGGGTTCACTATGAGTTTCAGAGACCACGCACAGCACTTTTCCAGCTTGATTCATATGAAAGAAATGCCTTCAGTTTAAGAGATCTAAATGTGTTTCAGGGGCTGCTGGGAAGAATTGGTGCCCTGGCTCTTTAAAACCTCATGCTCAAGGAACATATCATGCACGATCCTCAAATTTTCTTTCCAAATTCAATCAGCACTTATGTAAAGCAAAAAAATAACAATCTGGACATTAGAAAGTCTTAAATCACAAGGTCTTGTAACTGTCCTGCTTTTTCCTTGTTGAGAATAACTGGGACAGTTAGCTCAGATGTCTTTATGACTTTTTGTTCTAGCCCCTTTCTTAAGTGTACTTCCTAAAAAAAAGAAAGCATGAGGAGATAAGAGATGGTTTCAGCTGCATTATGGCTTTCATGTTGGGTGGTGAAATAGTTGTTCAGTTGTTTAAATATACTCAGCCTTGTTTTAGATCTAGAGCCAGATGGTTCTGTAAAACTACATTGTGAAAATTCAGTTTTCCATTTATTTTAATATTTAGTGATTGTAAGAGATTATGAGTATGGTGTTCATGAGGTAGTTGATTGAAGCCCAAGCTGGTAGTGGGGAAAGAAGCATCTACTTCTCAAGCAGATTTTTACATCTTGTTCACCTGATCATCAAAGTCCAGGGAAAGAAGAGGCATTGTCTAAATGCATACAGGTTGCAGCATAGCATGCCAGATTTCTGTGGTAGAGAATTTGTTTTTAATTAGCATTAAGAGAAGCTTGCCTGAGGATGTTTTGCAGCTGTAAATGAAAATTGCACAAAGAAGCAGATGTTTCCAAGTATTTTTTAGTAATGTTATTTTGTTTCCTGTATTATTCAGAGTGAGAGACTCACTGGAGATTCAGGGACAGAATTATTTGAAACAGAGGTACAAAACCTGCACAGGTTCTCAGCGTTGCCTTTTCTGGTCTCATTTACCAGTGCTTGTTCTCATGCTCTCTTCTCTCTGTTCCGTAAAACTTTGTGTTCCAGCTGAATGAAGTACTTATTTTATACTGAAACAGCACGGTTCCCATTACATCTGCTCTGTACTGGCTATGAAAAACAATGTTCACAACAGCAGATGTGGAAATTACCTGGGAGTGCTTGTGCTATCAAAGGGAGATGTTCTGTTCATATGTGTGCCACTGACCAAATACTTTTTTGAGCCTGGTTCAAGGATGGGATTGAAATTAGTATTTGGTACTGTCAAAACAGCTTTTCAACATTTTGCACCTGTACAGAATGTGTATGTATGGAAACAGGTGAGGAGTACTTTAAGGTATTTTGTTATGTAGTATATATTTGGCAGTGTTTTCTGAGATTTGTACCAAATACTAAGAGATGACACAGTATCTAAAGGGGAGCTGTAAGAATGAAGGGGACAGACTCTTTAGTAGAGTCTGTTGTGATAGGACAAGATGAAATGGTTTCTGATGAAAAAGGAGAGATTTTGACTGGATATAAGAAGAAAGTTTTTTACAGTAAGGGTGGTGAGGCACTGGCACAGGTTGCCCTGAGAGGTGGTGGGTGCCCTGTCCCTGGAGACATTCAGGGTCAGGCTGGATGGGGCTATGAGTACCTGATCTAGTGTAGGTGTCCCTGTTCATTGTAGGCGAGTAAGACTTGATGGCCTTTAAGGGTCTCTTCAAACAAATAATTCTGTAATTCCATCATAATACATAATAAAGCATAGAAGTGTTGGGTGGGTCTGAGTTTACAATAGCAGGAGTTTCTGCTGTCTTGAAATCAATGGAGTTTTGATAACCATCAGCTGTGGAAAGGGAGGGGAGATGTCAGCTCAGGCTGTGCTGAAACATGTCAAGCACTTCTTCAAGACTTAGCTGTAGTGCTCTCTGGTTAGTTAGAGAAGAGCGGGTTATTCAATGTTAGAAGGCTGTAAAGTCAGCAACTGTCACAATAATCCTCTTCTTTCAGCTCCCAACAAAGAGATTAAGATGTGACCCAAGCTGAATCAGGATGCCAACGTGCTTTGTGCTATTCATTTTGTCTGCTTGCCATAAATAATTATGAACATGAATTTTATTCGAGATTAAATTATTGTATTTATTGAATATGATTAATTCAAAATACAGGCTTAAGTTTTTAAAATATTGTGTCCTGTGTCAAAAGATGTTCTGTAACAGAATTCTTTGACCTCTGCCAAATCAGCATATGTGAACTACTCATAATCCCTGTGCGTTTGTAATTACCAAAGTGGCTTGGATGGCTTTACTTAGTTTTAAATGCTGACATCATCTTCAAGAACAGAAATCAAACTTTTTGTAATTGACATTGTATCGGTGCAGTTCTCACCATTTTGTGTCTTTTTTCTAGTAGTCATAATAAACCAAAATTTTATGATTCATTGCCTACCTTAAGCACTCATTCTGATATTGCCAGGCTACTGATGCATAAACAGAAATGTAAATATATGCTTGAGGATGGCTGATTGCTTGGGCTTACACAATAGCACTGAATCACTGGACTAGGTCTCCTTGCTCTGCACTGCAGACCTAACAAATACAGTTGAGACGCGCAGCAGAGCACAGAGAGTTTGTTTGGGCTTACTGATGTTTGAAACAGAAAATCACAAACATTTTCCATCCTAACTGTGGGTTCTAAACTAGAGTTTTTCAGTTCACAAACCCATTATAAGGTATGAAAAATATTCAGGTTCATTAAGTCGTTAATTGACACTTCATTCCTAATGCTCTTTGCAGCCTGGTGGAGTACCTAGGTTTTATTTTCTACATGTGTCAGAGTAAGAGGAAGGAAATAGGAGTTCTATAGCACTTAAGCTATTGTTTCTAGAAAATTCTTTCAGGCGTTCTTCCAAATCAAAATGTAGGTAGTTATGTGTAGGAAGTTCCAAAAGTTGCTGTATTATGTATTTTAAAGCTATGAAAAAAATGAATATGCGGCTGATTATGTATATCTAAATACTTGAGTGTTCATGGAGTTTGTGTATGTGCATGTATATGCTGGGGAAAAATAGAGCGTAGAAGTGTAGGGGATTGCTATCAACATGCTATTTGCTTCCATTAGGCAGCTGATTTTTGTGTACATTTCTATATTACCCCATAAAAAGATCATTTGGATGTTGCAAATCATTGTTCAGGTGGCTTTCTGATTTTGAGGATCCTGCCCCAAGATCACAGGAGTGATCTAGGAGATGACTATATCAGAATTTTAAAGGAAAACCAGGAATAGCTGCACAGACGTGCAGAGATATGAGTGTTATGTGCTGTATGCCTGAAATACACGAGGATAATTGCTGCCCAAGCTCTGTGCAAAGGTGATGGTGTTAATTGATCAGGGGTGGGGAGGATGTGGATGCCAGACATCGGATCTGAACACTGAAGTTCCTAGGAATGCCTTCACCACCCAGTGAAAATGTGGAGCTTATTGAAAGTAGCATGGGACAGCAGATTTCCTAAGTATAGGGACTGAAATGAAGATCCATAAACTTATGGAAATTGCTCTTTCCAGAGAAGCATGACTGATAGTTCCAGAGAAGCTTGGCTTTCTTACCAAGCCCTCTTCTCTTTGTAACTGATAAGCCCAAGAAGCACCACACCTTCCTCCTGTGATGCGGGTGTTGCCCATGCTAACTCCTGTCCAAGTGCAGACCTTGCATTTGATTTAGCTGAGCTTCATAAGGCTGTATTTCTTCAGCCTGTCGAGACCCATGAAGTAGCATCCCTATCCTACAGCTTATCAGACGTTCTCCATCCCATGCCCTCCACAAACCTGCTAGGGAATGCAATCTCCCCTGCCCTCCTCATCATGCCACCCTTGAAGGTCCACCAAGTTCAGATGGGTCATTAGGTGTAGATCAGCATTCCCTTAGGCTAAGAAATAGCTGGTTAAAATTAGTGGCAGCTCTAGGTAGAAAGGGAGTATTTTCTTTGAGGGGCTACTTCTGTCCAAGGCCCTGAGGCACTGTGCATGCTGTGTACAGTTTTGGCTGCTCCCTGTTCCAGAGGCAGAGCACTGGACAAGCTGCAGCAACAGATTGTTGCAGTCTAGCTGCTAGAATGTGCTCCTCTGCATGTTTTCCTTGTTTGTTTTTGGGGGAAAGTTAATTTAGTATCCTCTCAAGGCTAAATTCTAAAATTCTTGCTTTATCTTTGCTTCTTAGACAAGCAAATTCTGCTCCCAAGGGGTTTGGAAAAAGGCATAGCTCTGCAATATTTTGCTTCAGTGTCAAAATGAATCAAATCTCAAAAACCTTTGCCTTCCATTGCATATATAAATGTACACATGTAAACAATGGTTTATTTTTCAACAGTTAGCTGGTTGTTTAGTTTGTAGCAAAAAGAATACATGAAATCCCTTAGCCCACCTATAGAGTTAAATACTAATTAGGAACAGTAAGGCTGTCTGGCTGGCTAGGTACGACTGAGTAAACCTGATACTCAGAAGACAGTGTAAGTGGGAATGGTTCATCACATTCTTTGAGGTATATATGTACCTGAGGAAAAGTATACTTAGTTGGTGTGGCAGCACCATGGGGGGGGAATGTCAGGGAGCACTCCTCAGAGGAGGAGGTTGAGCTCAGGGCTGCGAGCTCCCAAACCGAAATAAGGGGTGGGTGGGAGCCCTGCAAGGAGGCTCATTGGCAGCTGAGGGCAGGAACAGGATATGTCTAAGCTTGGGTGGCTCTGGGAGGAGCAAGTGTTGGGATTAAAGTGTCCTGGTGAAGTTGTTCCTTTTCCTTTCAGACGCAGACAGTGATTTTCATGGAGTGGATTTTCTGCCAGACGACCTCAGTGAGGCTCCAGACGAGACAGGAATGAGGGTGAACAAGAAATACTCCTGCCTACCTGCTGAAGAGAAGGGCATTCACATCATCAACATCCGAGCTATTGAGGATATAGGATATGACCAGCATGAAAGCACAGTGAGTAAAGAACTTACCAGATGTGCAGCAACTGGCACGCTGTACTTTTTTCCTTACCTCATTCCTAAATGTTTCCTTTCCTTGGAGGCTCTGCCAGTCTCCCCCTCCCCTTTCAGGGGTGCAGAGGAGGCTGCTGCCAGCCACAGCACCTGCTGGTTTGGTGGTCATGGTGCTTAGGTGTGTGGGCTGGTGAAGGGAAGCAAGGGATCCTTTATTTAACTTGTAGCCTAAGAAGGGGCTGGTTATTCTCAGAGTAATCTGTCAGTAAGGCTGTGGCAACCTTTGAATCTCTGCCCACACTGAGCAGAACACAGAAGTGTCCAAAATTGCGTGTGAAAACTGTTCTTAGGTAATGTTAAACAGTTCATAGCATGCAGCAGAGGCTTTTTTCCCATAGTCAGATTTCTAACGTCATTAATTGTCCCTCTGTTAAGACTTTTTATCCGCAGTTTTAAAGGAAGTTAGTAACATAAACGCACAGCAGGATTAGGAGCTGGCTGTGTCATAAATGCATAAAATTAAGTTTATTCAGGTGAAGGAATGGAGGTGGCGTGAGCTATGTAACAGACCTTGCTGGAGAAAGACTCACCATAAAAAGCAGTGCTTGATTCTTTGTGCTTGTGCTTAATTAGGGTTGAGTGTGGTGGAATGATTCTGTCAGGACTGTTTTGAAACTGAGATGCCCTTTCTTTGCCTCTTCTACAAGCAGATGGACAGGGTTCATGCGTGGTCTTGGCTGATGTACCTCTCCACTTCAGCGGCCTACAAGAATCTTGCAGTATTAAAGAACATCCCTAAAATACTCTATTTACTTCTTTAAATCAGGACAACAGGTTCCTCTGGAGTCCTTTGGCTCATCCATTTCACAGTGCAGTAGAGGTATTCTTATCGTTAGGGAACATGTTGAGGCTTTTGTATGCAATGTACAGCTGACTCTCCTACAATGTCAGCTGGTCCTCAAGAGGGTCAACTTTTCAATAAGCTCAAGGAAAGGCAGAAATTAGTATTTGTTAGTACTTTGGTATGTCTCTACAGTTATCTCGTCCAGTTTTCAAGAAGTGTGTGAAAATGGGGCTGTGTTTTGCAATTTAAATTTCTTGTGTCCTGCAGCACTTCACAACCAACCCACACAGCATTAGGTCAAGGCAGAAATAAAACCCTTGCCACCCTCAGGTTGTGAGGCAGCTTGGGGGGTTTAAAAGTGGGAAGAAGAGTGGTGAACTCAGCTAGCAAAGAACACGCTTCCCTGGCTGCAGTCCATGGGTATTGGCCGTGCTCGGCGCCCAGCTGGCTCCCTTAGTCTGTATGGAGGCTGAGCTCTTTCTCAGATGATACAAACTAGCAGCAATAGATAAAAGAAGTGAGAAATGTTTGCAAGTGACATCAATCTGTCTGTCAGAACCAAAACACAGATGTCCCAGATGGAAGAGGACAAATGATCTTAGTGGCAATTAACCCTCAGTGAAGACAACCAAAGTTACTCAGTAGCTGACTTATGAAGTAGTGTGCTGGGAATTAGATTAAACCCCAGTCATTTTATCTATTTACTTCTGGCCAATGAAATCCCAGCTGGCTATCGAGAAAATTGCAAGTGTTAACTTGCAAAATTGTTTTGAGTGAGTAGCATGTGCAGACTCCTCCTGTAGGATTGCTTCCTGAGGTTAGGTCTTGGTGTGCACTGGGAAAACAATGCTTGATACCAGATCCTGGTCTGCTTGGTTCCTGTTTGACACTGCACTAATTATTATTCTCCTTTTTCCACACCCACACTCCCTGCTCCCAGTTATTGAACTCCCTATCCAAAAATCCAGATGCTGACTGCAAGTATGGACTGTACTTCCGAGATGGCAAGAGGAAAGTGGATTACATCCTGGTATATCACTACAAGAAGTCTTCAGCAGGGAGAACTCTCGCCAGGAGAACCCAGCACAATGATGCGGGTGCCAGGAGTGCCAAGCAGGACCCGCTGCCTGGGAAGGGTGTGCAGATGGAGATGGGTGAGAGTGAGCCCCATACAGACTGCCACGAAGATGACAAGAGGTTTCGCAGGGAGGAGTATGAGGGGAACCTCGTGGAGGCTGGCCTGGAACTGGAACATGATGAGGATGTAAGGAACTACTGTACATGTGTAATGATAAGGGGGATGGCTGGTGGGTAGGTCTCTGGAGATCACAGAATCACAGAACCATAGAGGTTAGAAGGGACCTCTAGAGATCATCAAATCCAACCCCCACCCAACAACAGGGTAGCACAGGCAGGCATCTAGAAGGGTCTTGAGTATCTCCAGGGAAGGAGACCCTACCACTCTCTGAGCAACCTGTTTTAGTGCTCCACCATTCCAGCAATAGTTTCATCCTTGTGTTAGTATAAGACTTCCTACGCTACAGTTTTTACCCCTTGCCCTTGTTCTATTGCTACACTCCACAGAAAAGAATCCACCTCCATTGTCTTGACTCACGCACTTTAGATATTTATAAACAGTTATAAGTTCCCCTCTCAGCCTTCTCTTCTCCAGACTGAAGAGTCCCAGGTCTCTCAGCTTTTCCTCTTATGGGAGATGCTCAGGGCCCCTCATCTTTGTCTCTGGAAGTTCCCTGTCATTTTTGAACCAAAGAGCCCAGAACTGGACGCGGTACTCCAGATGTGGTCTCATCAGTGTAGAGTAGATGGGGAGGATTACCAGGGCAACAGTCTGAGCTTCTTAGCCATCACTCACCATGGCACGTGCCTTACTGCCACACAGCTTGTTGATGTGTTATCATAGCTGGAGGCGAGGCTTAGACAGCTGTAAACAGCAATCAGAGGTTGATGGGTTGGCGGTATGCCTTGGGTTGGGTCCACCGGTAGTTCTGGCTCTGATGAGAAATATCTGATGCAGACAGTAAAATTTTCATACCTTGGTGCAGCCTCTGGAGAATCGTGTTTGTGCAAGGTGCTCTGCTGAATGCTGTGGTTCAAGCACGTGGCTCTGGGTTGCGGTTTTGCTCTTTCCATTCTCTGATATCAAGAGTACAGCACTTCACCTGTACCCTGAAAACAGCATGAAAAAGTGATGTGTGTGAAGTACTGCCAATGTATGATTAGTAGAAATAGCTGCAGTCGTATTAATTTCAAAGAAAGCTATTACAATTAACTGATCCAGCCAATGTGCCTGAAATCCCCATGAGAGAGGGGGAGCGTTTGTGTTGGTTTTATTTACAGGATGTAACAGTTGACATTAAACATCCAGAGCAACAATCAGTGTTAAATAAATAAACATGCCACCCCTAATTCACAAATTGCAGGTGAGGCTGATGGTACAGTGTGAGAAAATATTCCCATTCTCTGTGCTTGTGTGAAAATACAAATTGCTTTGTGTCAGGTTGTTGTAAAGAGTAGTTTTGTTCATTTGTTCATTAAGTCACTAAAATGCTCTCCAGGGAAGTAAATTCAAGGACGGCTTGGAAATGATGGCTGATTGGAAGGCTGGTGGTTAGTTATGTCCTCTGAGTAACCAGTGGGTTTCTGGAAGGCAGGCAGGGAAAGGCAGCTGTCCCTTCGTGCTGCAGCTGTGACCCTGTGGGTTCTGAGCAGCCCTTGTGAGGCAGCAAGGACCCTTCTCAGCTCCATTCCTTACAATGTATGGCATTTGGCCCTGTGCCTGTGAAACAAATTTACCTGGCTTAGTCTATATTTGTGTCCGTAGCCATTAGCTTTTATTTCCCAAACAGTTTTTATCTTTTTATCTGTTTAACCTAATGGGGATTGTTCTGGAAGACAATAGCATTTCTGAGTCACGTTTTATGACAGCTCAACTCAGAAAGGTGCCCAGTGATTGTCCTGTTGTTAGAAACTGCTCAGCTCAAACAAATGAGCTGATAGTGTTGGCTGTAATGGGTTTTCCCTAAATTTGGGTGAAAAACGAGGGGGAAAATACTTAATTTCCTCTCACTAATAACCTTTTTTCTTGCTTTATTTTTTTTTTCCCTTTAAGACTAAGATCCATGGTGTTGGATTTGTAAAAATCCACGCACCGTGGAATGTACTGTGTCGAGAGGCAGAGTTTCTTAAGCTCAAGATGCCCACAAAAAAGGTAAGTACAATTTTCCTCTTTTGTTTTCTCTTTTTCTTGGTGTTTTGTTCCCTTCTTCCCCTTCCACCCCTCTCCAGCATTTATAAAATAGTGAACTAACCTGCACAGCCTGGCAAGGAGGATGGCATCCCCCTGACACTTAACAAGAAGAGTAGAAGAGTCACAAAATATATTGCTTGGGTCAACAGAAAGATTAAGCGGAAGCAGGGATGGAAATCTCAAACTCCTGTCTCCTGCTGTTGTCCGTCTGCAGTGCAAGTGATTTCATTCAGTGCTTTACCCTCCCAGTGTGTTTTAATGGAGGTTGCAATTGATAGTGAAATTTATTTGCTCATTTTGGTGGTTTCTTTCTCACCCAAAAGGTTGGACTGCTAAAAAATGAATGTACTACTTTGTATGCAGTAGTCTCGCTGGGTTTAGGTGGCTACTTACATACATCATCAGTCATGCTTGCAGGAGTTGGGACTACTCTACCACAAAATAAATTACCTCTCAGAATATTTGAAATGTCATTAAAGATACAACGGTGTATTTTCATCGAGAGCTAAATTCTAAGTCATCCATGATAGACTGCTACCTGCTTAGCTGGAGTAGCTTAGAGATGGATTAATATTTAAACATACTAAGTGCATGTCTCAGACTGCGGAGGGAAGTCTGTAATGGAGAAAGAGACACTCTCAAAGCTCAGCGTCATTTATTACAGTGCTAAAACTACACATTTGGTTTGGATTTTATATCAGTTCCCATTATTGCCTCACTTACCACTGATTTTAGTCAGAAGCATAATTAGATAAAAAGAGAACTGCAGTAGAATAGTGGCTTAACTGTTATGGAAGCAAAATATCTTGCATGATCTTTGATTATATGGAAGAGGAGAACATCCTGAAAGCTGCAGGATATCCACAGGAAAAAGCCCCTGCTGCTGCAGGGTGAGGAGAACACTTCTGTCCCTTACTTCTTTGTCCTCTTGCACTGAGGAAATGGTACCTGTGAGTGTCTCTCTCTAAACCAGAAAATGAGTTTTACCATTCTTCTGTTTGCTCCCTCAGATGTATCAAATCAATCAGACCCATGGTCTTCTGAAAAAGATCAACTCGGTAATTCAGAAGATAACGGAGCCCATCCAACCCAAGGTGGCTGAGCACAAGCCACAGACGGCAAAGCGCCTTTCCTACCCCTTCTCCAGGGAGAAGCAGCACTTGTAAGTGACCACGGAGCCAGCAGGCCTGGGCTGCTCTGGTAGTGGCTGCAAAGAAAATGCTTGTCAAACAAAACTTATAATGTTATTGACTGTAGTCTTTTTTCCTTGTAAAATGAAAATGCTCAGTAAAATTTATAGGCAGAGTTGTGAATTAATAACGATGAAGATAATTACTGTGATCTGGTATGGGCAGCTCACCTATATGGCAAATTAGATCTCGTCTTGTAAGTGATATGAAGCCAGTGGGAGCAGTGGACTGGTAAGAGTAGCTGTATATGTGGGTGGAGGAAAAAAATCTTAAGGTGGGGCCCAGCCAGTTTCATTTGCCTTGGATTGCTTTGCTGCTGCTCTTCCTTGGCCAGCATCCCAGAGGCAAAGCTTTGAAGAGTGTGTTTATGTGCGTGCCAGCTGGAACAAATACCAGTCCTAGGGCAGGATTTCTTCACTTTAGATACGGACTTTTTTTGTTTTTTAATAAAGGGATGCGGAACACTAATGGAGTTGTGTATTAGATTCACATGCCTGATAGTGGGGCCAGTCGATGTATGTGACGTTTGATGTATTCTTAGACTTGCAGGAATTAAATTTATGCATGTACTGCATGTAGGATGTTCCTGCAGCAAAGGAGACTGATAGGTCAGAGAAAGCTTAGAAGGTGCCCCTTAGTTTGTGTTTGGAAATGCCTCATGATACTTGCAGAGGTGGCTGTTTTCAATGAGACCATCTAGGCGTTTGCTGAATGAGGAAAGCCAGAGTGCTCTTACAGGTTTTGCAGGTACAGCCCACATATAAAGATTATTAGGAGAAAGAAACCATAGCAAGCAGGAATTCAATTAAATGAGCACAGACAGCATCTTTTGTGTGGAAAAAGCTATAAATATATAAAAAGTATTTAAAATGCAAAAGTTGAACTTTCTTTTTAATGAGGTTTCTACTAGCTACCCTTTAATGTTAGATATGAGAGAACCTCAGGAGGAAAGAAAATATTGAACGAGGTCAACAAGAGCAGGAAATTACTGTATTGTTTTTTGTTGTTGTTTATTTATTTATTTTTACCATAATGGGCTTCCTTCTGATCTTTTAACAGGTTTGATTTGTCTGACAGAGATTCCTTCTTTGACAGCAAAACGAGAAGCACTATAGTAAGTACTGTATATAAATAATTTATGGTGGATAGTGCCTTCATCCTGGTGTTAACAGCCCTTTTGCTGGCTTTAGGACAAAGCCTATTGCAGGTTTGTCCCTTTGTACCAATGGCCAGAGATCACCTGTGACATTTATTATTTCTCCAATAAATATTTCCAGCTTTAGCTTCTATGGTAAGTTGTGTTTGATGCTAACAGGTTGCTGCCTTTTGGACAATGATTTGGATCTTCTTTTTAGTTCATGGTGAACGTGTAACATGATTTCCTAGTAGGCACATCACCAGGAGGGAACAGATTTAGGTTCTGTGTTGCACCTACCTGTCCCTAATTATGCACTGCTCTATTGCAACTCTACAGGCTTCAGCAGCTCCCTGAAAGAAGTGAAGCCTAAAGCAGGGATAAGATATCACAAAATAAATCTGAGTACTATTTTATGACTCAGAGCATGAAATAGAAAGGCGAGAAAGTGTGTCCTTCTCTGTAGTCAAATATTAAAGGGGATATTAGGAAAGTCCACACAGCATCCAGGGCTGTGGCAAATAGCAGTTGCTGCAACAATTCTGCAAAGCATGATGCTGACTTCTTGCCCAACTTCCCTAGAGCCCCTAAGGAACAGCAGGCATAGAGCAGTAATGCTGATTCTTTTGAAATCCCTGCAAATAACCTGGTAATAAAAGGTGGATTGAGCAGTGCCCGGCATCGTCTTATCCTGTATGCATTTCTCTTTGTATTCTTGTTACTTAAAGTTCTCTCCTGCCTTTCCCATATGTATTTTTAAACCACAGTGCAAATATTGACCCTCCCGCCTACAGCAAAATGAACAGGAATCCAGTCACTCCCTGCGAGGCTCTGGTGAATAGAAAAAACTGGAGACCTTGAGCTAATTTAAAAAAAAAAAAACACAAAAAAACCACAAACAAAAAAAAATAAACAACAAAACCCACACATTATGTAACTGGCCATCTCTCTGTGACAGCTCTTTAACCCTTGGGGGCTAAAGTGCAGCGCCGGGCAGAGGGGCAGCCTCAGGTTAACCCCCCATGACCCCAGCAGGCAGCAACTGTGCTGCTTACCCCTGCAGAGCTGCCAATGCTTACATCAAAAAATGCAGGCTGACCTCCCCTGCCATCCTGGCCCCATACCAGTGTGCAAAGGTTATTCGACAATAAATGCAAACAAATCGTAAAACTAATATGCCTGTTTTGTCACCAGTCTCTGAAATGTTAAGGTCAAACTGTTTCTTTTACCTGTTTTCTGATAGCTGCTGCACGTGTGCAAGCTCATGAGACTGGAGGCAGCAAAGTATGCAGGGCACTGCAGAGCATGGGCAGCAGGGGTGGGTGGACTGACAGGAGGGAAATGTGAGGCAACAGTCATGGTGACAGGCCAGCAAGCTCAGCCTTCCTCTCTCGTAAGGGAGGGTCTGCATAAGGAAATCTTGAAACTCTGATGTGCTGAGCACGACAATTTTTATTAATGAATAATGACTTCACCAGTGTCTTGGTTCTGCCAGTACTTGTATCTGAGCTGTGCACAGAAAGACTACTTTTTGCTGGCGATATCCCAAGCAACTGTTTCTTTTCTTTTACTTTACTTCTACAGGTTTATGAAATTCTGAAAAGAACAACATGTACCAAAGCAAAATATAGCATGGGTAAGGAACTTTATTGAGGTTTAAGATCGATGTTGTTTTCAGATATTGAAAATAATGGCAAGCTGTGTCTGGCTGTGAAGTTTTGGTTTTTCCCCTGCTCTCTCATTTGATGTATGTGGATGTAATTGTTGCATTTGGAAATGTAATTACTGTAGCTATTTGGAATTTTTTTTCAAATGTGAATCTATAGATTCAATTCTAAATGAGATGTGAGCATGTAGGCCCTTCAAATGTTAGTTATGACCTTTAATGGCAGGGCTGAAAGGTGGTCTAAGACCAGGGGTGACACAAGCTCTGCAGTGGTTCAGTTTATCATTCATGGTAGTGGATGAGAGCATTACCGTGCACTTCATAACTGCCCTGAAACCTATGGGCCGCTGTGTTCCCTTTGCAAGTACTTGAGTGAAATGGTGACTGCCCAAATCACTTGTTAGGAGAGAAAGTGAGCTCAACCTGAGACTGGCCCTTCCCTTGGCCCTCATGGGAGGTGCGGGTAAAGTTCATGCTGAGACAGTCAACGGTTTTAGTATTTCAACCCTAAGTCTGGTGCTTTTAAGGACTGAATTCCTAATGCAGGTAAACACAAATTCAAACACTGTGAGGCAGAAGTGGTATATAGCTGTCTGGGAGATCAAAGGTAACAATGGTAAACCAAATTATATAAGGCTGTATTCTCTCATGTCCTGTTTTCTTAACAGATGACAAGTAGAAATATACTTGGATGAGAAAAAATGCATGAATGTGGGAGAAGATATTTGATAACTGTTAGAGTCTGTTGTAGCATTTATTTACCTGCAAGCAGCTAAGTAAAACAATAGGAACTTGAATTACAGGTAGTTCTGTTCAATATTGACCCATCAGCTGCTTACAAATCCATCAAATAATAGAAGAACAATTATACCAGAAGTGATTTCTATGCTTGGATTTTATTGTTGAAATAACAGCATACAATGTATAATTGTTGAATCCTTGTATACACTAAATTTTCTTGGTGTTCAGCCAGTATTAACAGAAATTCTATTTCCCTGTATCTTGGGAAATCCAAGTTAATCTGTGACTTTCAGATCCCTTTTTTGAGTCTGATGACAGATCTTTTTCACTGGAAGTTATGTATGTTGACTCTTGAAGGGAGAGGACCATATAGCTCAGTTTCAGTTCTTGCCTTAGAGTTGGATGCTCAATTGATTTTATTTATTTATTTATTTTCAAATCCAAAAGTTGGAAACTGGTCAGAGATTAGCTGAATAGAGCAGAAACTAAAGGATGGTAAAGTGGTAGGATTTGCGGGTTGCTCTTCTTCAATAGACTGGCAAGGTCACAAAGTGTACCCAGTAAAAATGTCATTAGGCCTGCACATCCAAGAGTATAATCAGCATAACTCAATTGGGTTCTTTGTGTTACAGCACTGGAATGCTGGGTAACAACCCAGCAAAGGTTGCAAATGGATTTGAGCAAACACAGATAATGCTGCAACACTTCTGTCCAGCAGGAAAAGGGCAGCAGCACAGCAAACACTGCAGTCTTTGTTATGCATTTTGCAAATTTGTGAAAATGTGAAGCTATCTTAACTGTTTAATGTTGATACGTAGTTCTTTGGCAGCACTGCCCTAAAAGGACAATTTATCTGCTCCCTAGTTGTTTGTGCTAGAAGTGTGGAAACAGTTGCAGACAACTCATTGCACTGTATAATTTTAAATATGACTTGGAAAATAATGGTACTACCGGATACTAAATACTCTCAGAGCAGTTTTTCCAGCTAGTGCACAGTAAAAATAATGAGAGAACTTGTTATTATATTAGTGAACTTGAGAAATTCTTACTGTAAGAGCAATCAGAAACAGCTCCTGAACCTGCAGTTATTGCTTCCTGGCTCATGTTCACTGTCCCACACTGGTTAGCAAAGAGAGGATGGTCAGCAGGGAACATGCTGTAGCATATGATTTTTTCCTCTCCTTTTTATTTTTTATTTTATTTTTTTTAATTTGTGAGTTCTTTTGAATTCTTCACGATGCCAGAGATTTTTTGTTAGCCTTGCACAAAGAGAACTGCTTGGCTTTGCACCGACTGACCTGACGTAGCTCTGGCTCCACAGCCAAGACCAGTTGGTTGAGTCACCAGCCATAACTCCATGAATAACATGGCATGCTTGGATGTGGGCACCCCTCCATCACTGGCAGCAGCTGTATGATAGGCAGCAGCGTGTGAGAAGCTGTGTGTGCACTGCAGCCCTCAAGGGCCTTGTTTTGGCTAAGTGACCTGTGGGAGGGAGCACCACGAATTCATAAAGGCTGGAGAGATCACTAAGATCACCTAGTCCAATCATCATCCCATACCTGTGACCGCTCTAAACCGTGTCTCTCTGTGGACATGCCCTTCAGCCCTGTGCTTACACCTTCCCCAGCTCGGCCTCTCTGCGCTCCAGCCCTGGTGAGGGAGCGGTACTGCACCCGAGAGGGCAGAACCTGTCCCTTGTGCCCCATACGATTTGTAGATGAAGCATTAACTGCTTTCAGGCTCATGCATGTAACTAATAAACGGATGTGTAAACAGGGAAAGGAGAGGGAAGAAAGAAGGAAACTGCCCTTTTAAATAAAAGACGAAAATGTGGTAAATATGGTAAGTATTACACCAAGGTCTTTGCAAAGGCTTTCCCTACGATTTCTCTAATCAATCTGAAATCTAAATTCAAAGCTCTGTGCGTATGGCAAGTGTGTATGCGTGTTCCCTTATACCATCAATTTCAACCATATTCTTCTTGTGATCAAGCCTTCTGCTACATACTTTCAAATCTGCAGGCTTGCCCTTAAATCTGACTTTTCAGAAAATGTAATTCATTATAATGACTAATTTCAAGTCATCGGCTTCTAATTCTTGATTCTCAAATATATATGACTTCTTCTTGCTCTCTGCAGTTTTCCATTTCATAAAATGAGTCATGTTTAATAACCCATATTATTAAAAATGAAAGTACGTGTAGATGGCAGAAAAATCATTAGCTGACCAAATGACTGTTATTTTGAGGGAAACCTCCACGAAGCATGATGAAGTGAGACTGTCTGGACTTGAAATGGTAAATAACTATTTTGTCTTTATTTTTCAAGGGATCACCAGCCTGCTTGCCAATGGAGTTTACAGTGCTGCATATCCTTTGCATGATGTAAGTGATCTTGAAATGTATTTTCCATGTCTGCTGTCTGACACCAAGCAGTCCTTAATACGTAATGTATTAATGTCATCATCCCAAACATTGGTGCTCACGAGCACAACTTCCTGCTTGCTTGTGTGATGACTGCAGTAACTTCTGCAGGCTGTTTCCATCACTGTGCTCACCATTAGTGAATTTCCCACCTCTGTCCTACCCTTGATGATCCTGAGTGATGTCTTAATGTGATAATAGAAGATTTGCTTCAGTGTCTTAGCAAATGAAACTGTTCTGTTATTTTCTGCCCTTCTGTTTCTAAAGTTTCTGGCATCACTGGCAGGATGCATGTGTGTTCCTGGAGCCCTAAGTGTCTCGTACCCTGATCTAAACCTCCATGTTGTCACCTTAGCAGACAAAGATTTCTGTGACTTTGTGTCTGTATGATTCATCATCACTTGTGGAAAAAAACAAACAAACAAACATGAAGACATGACACAGTGTACTTCATGAGATGTTAAAATGTTCACTGGGACAGAGAGGATTAGGGGGAGGTGGGGAATTTAGGTGGTACCCATACCTCAGCTGTGGATCCTCATACTGCCAAAGCAAGTGATGTCAAACCTAGGCATGCTGGAAAGAGACCAACGGATGGCTACCAAAATGGTGAAGCAACTGGAGCACCTCTCCTTTGAGAAGAGGTTGCGAGAGCTGAGACTTCTCAGCCTGGAGAAAGGGAGGCTTAGGGGGGATCTCATAAATGTGTAAAAATACCCTAAGGGAGGGTGCATAGAGGGTGGAACCAGGCTCTGCTCAGTGTTGCCCAGTGCCAGAGTCAGAGGCAATGGACACAATCTGGAGCGCAGGAGGTTCTCTCCAACCATCAGGCAGCACTTGTGTGCTGGGTGTGTGATGGCATAGGTTTCTCAGAGGTTGTAGACACTCAGAGATCCTGAGAAGCTGTGTAGACATTGTCCTGAGCACCCTGCTCTGGGTATCTCTGCTGGAGCAGGGATTGGACCAGATGGACACAGAGGTCCCCTCCAGCCCCAACCATTCTGTGATTCTGTGAGCTGGAGGCACACAGCAGCTGGGTGCTGGTGATACCTTCCCCTGGAGGTTCACATCATAGCTAGAATTGTCCAGCACTTGCTCAGCCAGACTTGCGTAAAGGCCTGGCAGATGTCAAGAGAACATCACAGAAATACTGCTCGTGATGTGCTGGCTGCACAAGTGTCCAGAGAGTGCCAAGCCTAGTGCAAGTCGTCCCATGGGGAACGTGTGAATGAAGCATACTGTCTGAGTTTTCTGTCCTTTTCGCTATGTCTCCAGTGTTTTATCTCTGGGTAACAGCAATCACAGCAGGCCCTTCAGGCCCGTCATCTGTCTGATGCTTATCATGAGCATCAGGCACTTGTAAGCTACAGTGATATCACTTAAAAATGCAGAACAGTTAAATAAACTTCTCTGCATGTACTGGCCTCACTTCTTTAGATAACTACTGATAGGCTCCATTTTAAGTAATTTATTTATTGTCTTCATTTACTCCTTTATCATGCTTAAAAATAGCTCTGTAGATCTAATCAACCCTGAATGTTTGGAGACTTTGGGTACAGATCAGTTCTCTCAGCTGCTCTCTCCTTTGTCAAGTGACCTGAGGTGAACCCCAAACACCACGGAAATACCACATCCTTTCCCTTGACATTTTTAGGCCACCTTTATCACTTATTCATTCCTTTTTCCCCAATGATGGACACCATTACTCTTTCTTAATGTGCCGGATGACAAGAGACCTAAGTGTGCTATAACAAATGAACTCCTAAAATGCAGCATTATTTTACAGATTGCTTTTCTGGTTTTGATGCATTAAGTGAGAGAGATACATGGGCATGCAGGAGGCATAGCAGCTCTGGGCACGACTCACTGATTGACATGAGTTTTCTTTCTTAAAGGGTGACTACGAAGGTGAAAATGTCGAACCCAACGACAGAAAAGTAAGTGGATGAAAGGGGGTTAACAAACTTGAAAAAGTCCCAGTCTGAAGTTACCTGCTGGAATCTGGGCACTGCCAAGATTTCAAACACAACGTATCACAAAAATGCCATGCAGTAGAAGTACGTGAATACTTTAACATTTCAGTTTGCCTTCATGTGGAGCATAGTATGGCTATGTTTAAAATGCCAGCTTAGTAACGATGCATTTCTTATCACATTAGAAAGTATTGATAGAATTTAGGCATCACACCTGAGGTTAGGGTGCAGTAACTTTGAGTCTGCTCCATTGAGAATTTGCTCAGCTATCTTCAGATATCCATACCCAACACAAACCCAGCTTTGTGCCACAGCCACCCATGCAAAAATGCATTACAGTCCCTGTGGATTTATGTGCTGCTACCCTTGAGAATGGGGTTAGCATCAGGCCCAAAATGTGGGCATGTCAGCTGCTGGAAAGGACAAAGATTGGCTCATTCCTCATAAACACTCATTCTTAATTTTCATTTAAACTTTAATGGGAAGTACATCCAGGGTTGGCCTTATGGAATTATGCTCATGTACTGTATCACTTTCTGCATAAGCCTGCAGTTTAAATTGATTTTAGTGTATGTATACTGAAAAACATCTGTGTAGTAAACATTTTGAGTCAGAAAATGCAAATTTGCCTATGCTTTGCAGAAACGTCAGTTTCTTAACTTTGGAGTGGAAGTTCTGCACACTAGTGACCGTGCTCCTCTAAAGCACATTATCTCACTGACAGTGCAGCAGAAGGGAGCTTAAACCTGCTCCTGACATCCCTGTTTCACGGGAGAAATTAATGAATTTGAGTGTCACGTACCTTGAGCTTCTAGACTAGAGACTAAGCCTGCCTTTGCCTTTCCAACTTGTTTCACACTCATGTTTTTATGGGGAAAAGCATGGCTCAGGGCATAGGAGAAACAGGTCTTAAACCCTCACGTTAACCTTATAAAAATAGGTATCCAAAATCAGAGGTCTGCTGGGCCTAATGTGCAAATGACTCATTAGGAGACAGCTACTGTTGATTTCCAACCCCTTATCCCCTCATTGATTCGTGTTAAAAATACCACACGCTTATCATTTCATCATTGAGCAATACATCCCTCAAACAAAAAGGGTAAAGCATGGATGAAAGTCCATGTTTTGTAAGCGGCTGAATTTTACCTTCTTTACTACTAACTTCACAAATGTACTTATTTCACAAGTTCACTGTCTGTTTTGAAATGTTTACCTTGGCTTTTGGCTTCTAGTTCCCTCAAATAATCTTTTGGTGTGCTTTGGCATGTCTCTTCTGGTTTCTTGAAGCTTTCTTTAATCTAATCCAGTGCTAGGCCAGACTGTGCCTTTTAACAACAAAATTAAATTTGAGACATAGAAATGAAGTAAATATTTAGGGATAGCTCAGTGATCTTCTGTAATCATGTCTTTGAAGCTGTGCTTTGAATATCAAGCTGATAAATGTCAGGATAGATGAGATAATTCATTTGTACTTTAACTGCAAACTTGGTTTGAAGTGCTGTACAAAAGTGAAAAATGACACTGATGCAAAATCTTCTCCATTTAGTGTTTCCTGATAGGCTTGGCCAGATTAGCTTACTGAGGAATCATCTCATTTCCAGCACTAACTTATCTTATTAGAAGGATAAAAAGTTTCAGCTGGTACACATGAATATTGAAGTCTCTGAATCATTACATGTTTCCAAGCAGAGGCAGCAAAACTTGAACTTTTGGAAAAATGGTTGAAAGGAACCTGCGGCAGAATAAAAATCATATGTACAAGAATGCTGATGTTTAATAAAAACCTGCCTTTCAGGTTTCACTTTCTGGCCTTTGGTTGTAAGGAAATTAGTAAAGATGAATTGTTATCCATTGAGAGGGGAAAATCCATAGTCCAATCTTATTTTTGACATCACAAAAGGAAAGCCGTATTTTTGAGTGATTCAAAAGCACAATGGAGCAGTTCAACTTGGAAGGTTTGACCAGTGATTTGGCAGAAGAATTGCTAACTGCTCTAGAAACCCTGTTGGCTCTGCAATACAGTGCTCGAGGTAGGGTTGTGCGTGAGCAGTGGCTGGAGTGCCCACCTGCCTGGCCCTGCTTTGCTGCAAGGAGCATGGCTGCGTGCTCCAAGTTTCTGCTGCCGCAGTCATGGATGCTATAGACTTGAGCAGTGGCATCCTGCTTGGGCTGCTCCGCTAGGAAGTGGTCTCAGAAATGAGCAACAGAATATCTCTTTGATTTGTACAGTAATATAGTCCTTATCTCTTGTAACTGGGTTAAACCAAGGGGAAAAGGAAGGCATTGTAGACAGGCTGGTCCCCTCATCCCAGGAGAAGTGATGGTGATGGTACAGGTGGCCAGTGAGAATTATCCAGTGTTAATTTTACACACTGATTTCTTGTTCAGTCTGTTAGCTGAACAAAAAATTAGACCAGAGAAGCACTGTTGATATAATTTACAAAGTAAAAGGGAAGTTGAAGGTCTCAGAGGAAGCTATTTTTATGAGGAATTCAATTTTATAAATCATTAATGGGCATCACTGTTCTTCTTGGCCTGTATCCTGACCAAAAGGATGAGTGAAAATCATCACGTTCTTGTAGTTTAAAGCTGAGCATCTCCTAAATGTGGACTTCAAGGCATCTCTGCATAGCTCCTCTTGATGAGCGCTGAATATTTGTGCAGTAGAAACAAGCCCACTTATGTTTGTTTTCTATGGCTTGTAACTCAAAACATGTTCATCTTCCTTATCTTTTCTGCTAGATTTCTTCTGCAGATCATAAAATCAGGACTGTTCTCCCTATCTCTGCTGTAGTTATCCATCAATTCCATTGCTGAAGAACCTTTTAATGTACTAGAATTTATCACCGCATTATAGCATGCCAGATCATCAAATTTGCTTTTAATACTTAATGCAGACCGTATATATTGGCAGATCTGAATTATGTGTGGAAACCACAAAGAGGTGAGACTCAATCACAACACAAGCACTGCAAAGGAGAAATCTGCTGTGTGTGGGGGGCTTCAGCTTTCACCTTCCTTTCCCTTTTACAGCTCCTGTGTGAGGAGTGGGCAAGCTATGGAGTCTTCTATAAGTACCAGCCCATTGATCTGGTGAGGTAAGAGCCAGCCCTGAGGGCACGTTCCTGCCAGTGCCCTGCAGCACTTGGGTCCTTTGGAGCCATCCCACAAAACTCCCAAGGACAGACAGCTGTGTATCTGTGCATCACTGTGCCCAGTAGTAGTCAAACACCTGGACAGCCCAGTGGAAGCCAGGGGAGCTAGGGTGGGTAGGAAGGAGGTTTGTGTGGGGTTTCAGTGCTTTTAGTGGGTTTCATTCACTCTTGGTAACAGTGGACACTCTCTGGAGCAACTGTGCTACAGAAAGTGAGGGGCTTTGGTAAGAGGAATAGCTCTCAGAACATCCAAAGATATCAATTCACAAAGCAGAAACACGGGAAAACAATGTCCAGTTGGACTGACTGGCTTTCGTGGTGCCTACATCACTGGATTAACTCCACGCATGAGAAAAAGAGTCCTCGGAGGAAAACATTCCCACAGGTCATCAGTTCTTACTTTCTCCATACTTAATCCAGCTGTGATTCATAATTTTAGCCATGTTATATTTTAAGAAATAGGAAACATTTTTCTTCTCTCTCTTTTTTAAAAATCTTTAATGTCTTTCAGAAAATACTTTGGAGAGAAGATTGGACTATATTTTGCCTGGCTGGGAGTTTATACACAAATGCTTATTCCAGCTTCCATTGTAGGGATTATCGTTTTCCTCTATGGCTGTGCAACTGTGGATGAGAACATACCAAGGTAAAAGCAAAGTAAAGCAAATCAAAAAAGCACACAACAGATATTTTTATTATTTGAGACAGTTAGAATCTCAGAAGGAAATGTTACCTGTGTAACACGTGCCTAGAGTGAGCACAGCTGAAAACTGTGTCTCCTATTTCTTGTTTTTTTCCTTGTGCCTCCTGTAGTGCCATGGCATCCCCAGGTCTGGCTGCCAGCTGGCGCTGACCAGGCTGCAGTGAGTGCCCTCTGCCTGTGTTTTTCCTCACATCCTGCACGTTCCATCTTTGGGAGCTGTGCTTGAAGGAAGTGGGAGAGCTGCATGGAATGGGGGAGGGTGCAGTCCTACAGGTTCCTGTTCCAGTAAGTGATGGAGATCTACCAAGGGCCAACTATGGGCACCAGAACTGCAGCATGTCTTAAAATCATTAGCAGTTATTGTTAATATTACTTGTTGAGCTGCACTGATGTACTAAAATTAATTCTTGGCTGGTTGCTCAGGTGTGGGTTTCTTTTCTAATGCAGATCATTATGTGAAGCTAACAAAAGGCTGCTGATGATAGGTTTTAGTGCTCCCTTCTTAAAATGCTGAAAAGCATATTGTGTGACATAAAGATAAATCAAGAATATATATGTCTAAACTAAGCAATTGCAGTCAGATTAATGAAATCGTGATGTCCCGCTATTTTTAAATTTCAGTACGTTTTGTTATTATAATAATTATAAAACCCTATGATTTTGCATTATTTGCCCTGCATGCATCATCAGCTGTAGATGAAAATTACACACAACCAAGAGTGGTGATTAACAAAGCAGATTAATGGATATCAGAAAATAGATTTTGTTGTTGTTGTTGTTAAGATTGCTTTGTGCTGCTTCCAACAGTGGAAGAAAGTCAAGGAGAACATTACTCTTGCTCTTCTGCAGATGGAGTGCAGAGAAGTTAAATTTGTTGAACTCCAATCTCTTGATACTCAGCACTTCTCTTGAACTTTATGTATTGCCGTGGTTAGTATTTTAAAATAAGTTGTGGGTTTTTTTTTTTGAACAATAATATTCTGTAGTAACAGGCATAGAGCCTTATGCCTCTGTTATTTCAGCCCCCACGTCACCACAGGTTATGGATGAAGCTGCTCACTAGACCAAGAGAGGAAAGGACTATGAAAGTAGTGTTTGGTGGTCCTACAGATCAGAAACAGATGCTGTGCCAAGGAGAGTAGACCATCAGAAATTACTGTGAAAGCATGGATGTTGAACTATACTGAATTACCTTCCATATGTTATATTACTTCTTTGCAGTATGGAAATGTGTGACCAGAGGAACAATATCACCATGTGTCCCTTGTGTGACAGAACATGCAGTTACTGGAAGATGAGCTCTGCTTGTGCAACTGCTCGCGCAAGTCATCTGTTTGATAACCCTGCAACTGTCTTCTTCTCAGTCTTCATGGCTCTCTGGGGTAAGGAGATATATGCCTTGATGTTAAGTTTTTAATTATTTAAGACATAACAGGAAGAAACAGAAGAGATAAAGCAGTATATTTATACTCAGTTAATTATATAAAGGACTTCTCTTGCTCCCCCCTCCATCCCCGCCATGAAACTGCCACCCCAAATTTATATTCTGGACTGAAAGCTAAAATTCAAGAAGTCGCTCAAGATGAATATCAAATGAAATTGTTAAGCATCTGTCATAAAACTGCAGCATGGTATGTCAAAATTTCATTAACAAGATTGCATAGCTCGC
Organism: Odontophorus gujanensis; assembly: GCA_013399175.1. Taxonomy (NCBI): domain Eukaryota; kingdom Metazoa; phylum Chordata; class Aves; order Galliformes; family Odontophoridae; genus Odontophorus; species Odontophorus gujanensis. The sequence goes on from VXAB01012785.1 coordinate 749,489, forward strand.
CAAAAAAATCTATTTGCAGAGCCAGCTTCCACTTAGAGCATTACAGAAGAAATGTATTGATGTACTTTGGGGTTGAGGGGAGGGCTCCGTGGGGAAGTGTAATGGCCTTTAACGTCTCTGGACAAACCAAGATTGATTTCTGAGTGTGTTCCGAGATGCAATTAAGTTTATCAGCAAGAAGACATCAAGCATGCAGACCATGAACTGGGAATTTTGTCATAATAGGTACTTTTTCTGATGCTGAGCGGCCCTGTATTTGAGCAAATCACTTAACCTTTCTTTTCTCATCTGTGGAATTTAGTTAAAAGCATTGTGAAACGTTCTGTGGAAGTAGTTACAGAGGGCTACATGAGCCATGGTCATCCTCGTGCCAGGGGGGGCCTGTCTAGATGGGAACCAATGGGTGCAAAGCCTGTGGTTTTAACTGGAGTCCAGTACAGAGGGGCTACAGAGAACAGGGATATGTGCTTCACTACATTCAGCTGTGAAGTTCAACAGCCATGTGCTCCTAATTTTGGTGAGTGCAGTGCAAGAAGTTTGCCCTGGACTGATTTTTGCACAAACCAGTGTAATTCTGCTTAGAGCAATATCTTCTTCACCATTGTCTTCATTTCAGTTGCAGTGAGCTAAAGGCTGATGCTATGAGCTCATTGCCAAGGAGAAGGGCTGTCTTGCTGGGGGATTAAAGGGCAATGAAGGTTCAAGAGCACTGAAGGTACAAAGGAAAAGATGGAGATCTGGGGAGGTTGAACTTGCAGCAGGGAGGAGTGGTTGTGATCTTTGAGATCATCTGGCCATGTAATGCACAGGGAGAAATGTGATACACCCTAAAGTTGGGTGCCGTGTCAGAGGCTTTAAATAGACTGATGTGGAGAGTCGAGTATCAGTTTCGGTCTCTTTCACTTACTGTTATTGTGATCCCCACACAGGTATTGGCACAAAATGCTCTGTTGTCCAAAGAGTAGGGCTGTTTGCCTCCCTTTCCTTAACATGAAGCCCTGGATCCCTTCATCTACTTTTTACCTTCTGGGGCAAAGGCAAGCGTACTGGCAGAAGGTGGTTTCTGTGCTCTGTGCAAAATAAGGCTTAATCTCTAAGATAGTTTTGGAGCGGGATGTGAAATTCCACAAGTTCTTTTTGGGTCAACATAAAACTTTATTTTGATGTAACACCATATAAAAGTTGTTTCAATAAGGTCATTTTGAATTTGAAATCAGAAGCTTTTCCACAAGGTCATGAATTTGCATTATTTCCAACTTAACTTTTAAAGATTTCTCAGAATTATTTTTCTGAAGGGAATGAGAAATTTATTTTTTAAGGAAATAGTATAAGAGAAATTGATTCTCTCTATATGTAAGTATGTGTATATTCTGCAATGCCATTTGTGAGCACCTCTACCTGTAAGGGGTTTTATTAGGCTTCTGTACAGTTGAAGAACTGAAACAGATGGAATCTAACCTGTTCAGGTGGCACAATATCCTTAAGATAACAAGGAAATTACGTTTGAGGGCACTCCTACGATGACCCTCTTGACAAGGCTGTCTTTCTGTGATGTTGTTCATAGAGCTGCTAAAATTGGAAAGACCACCAAGATCATCTAGTCCAACTGTCAGCTCACCACCACCATGTGCCACATCTTCATGTTTCTTGAACACCTCCAGGGATGTTGACTCCACCAGTTTACTGGGCCAACATTACAGAGAACTATGCTCACATGAGTTACAGCAGCTGCAGCATTGTCCCATGCCTGTCACAGATTCAGCATTACACGTGAGCCTTGGTCCAGTGATGTTTGCTCTGAAAAATCAGACTGCCAGCCGAGAAGTTTAGCTGGTGCTGAGTGATACTGGCTTACTTTCAAAGGAGTAAGCATGAATCTGTGATCTTAAATGACACAAAAGTCTCAAAGAATCTAAATAAGATCATTTGGATAATAACCTCTGGGAAGTGTTGAGCTCCGTCTGTGTTGATGGGCCCAGATGAGTTATGAAAATGCAGAGGTATGTGTGGTGGAGTGGCTGTGCTCAACTACTGCAGCATACCTGGCACGTTTGCCCACCGCTTTGAAATGAGCTGGCCACGTTTCAGATGCAGTGTTTTCATTTTGCATCTTTGTAAGGCAGTGCCATGAAACAGCTCCTAGTAGCAGTACTAAACAGCATGTCATTCATTGTCCATATTCCTTACTACGGGGGGATACTGCAGGCCATGGGACAGGAGCCCCAGAAGCAAGAGATGGGATCTCTGGGAACCTGACATGCTCTCGTAAGAGACAGTTACATGGTATGGGTACAATGATGAGGCTCAGACATAAGGTTGGCAGTTGTTCTTGGAATATGAGTGCCATGAGCAGAGCTGCGTTCTGGACACAAGGGTGACCTTCCCTCCGTATTCAACTCTCTTGCCATCTCCCTGCCTCTGTTTTTGCTGAACAAGAGGGCAAACATTTGTGAGCACATCTGTTAATGCTCACTGCGGATAGCTCCCCTGGGAACACCACTTCTGGGTAAACTTGCCTCTTTCATAATCACTTATTTATCATACAGTGCTGGTGGATTCCCAGCATCTAAATACGTCCTCTGAGAACTTGTTCACTCTCAGAGACAGAGACTGATATAGACTGGGATCTTTCACTGTGACTCAATAAGTGCTTTAATGATGTTTCCTTTCCGGAAGTTGTCCTCATCAAAAACAAAATTTCAGTGTCTTTAATGATGAAAAATCAAACCATTACAGGCTTCTTTAACACTCTGCTCTCCTGCAGCTTTAACATTATTACAAGTATTTGGGTTTGAGCGTGATTATTGGAGCCAACATAACTATTATGACCACTAGATGGATGGAATTAGAATACGCAAATGCTTTATTTTGATGTCTTTGAGTGAATAACTATACCAACAGTACAACACTAGATAAATCAGTCACATTTTGTGTAGGGGAAGCACAGAAATGTTTGGACTTACAGATGGAATTACATACAGATGAAGACCAACAGTATTACTAGTCACATGCAAATATTTAAGTAACTTTGGGTGTTTGACTTTCTTAGACCTCTAAAAACTGTATGCATCATTCTGCATGAAGTCATGTGGGTATAGTAAATGCCCTTTGCTTTAGCTTACACAGAAAAACTGGCTGCTAGCACAGATTCCAGGCACATACCTAGGGCTGATATGGCTCCTGAACTTTTGTAAAACACCAAAATAATTGTCAACCTATTGTTTCAGCTGCTACCTTTATGGAACACTGGAAGAGAAAGCAGATGCGGCTCAACTACAGGTGGGACCTGACTGGGTTTGAAGAGGAGGAGGTTTGTCCCTTCTGTTCTGAATCCTTGTCTTGCTCCGCGGTGTTCCCAGTCCTTCCATGCCCTGAGCTGCCAGACCTTGTTCTGTGGGGTGCTTAAAAGACAGGAAAATCCCATACGTGAATTGTTTGATGTTTTTATAGCAAGGCTATGACTAGCATGTATTGTTGCCATAGAAGCATAATTGTATAGCCACAAAATCACAGTTGGTTCGTGTTGTGTTTTTTTGTGTTTTGTTTATGGTTTTTCTTTGTAAATGTGCAGTCAGGTCACACCTAGCAGCATATGCATGGAATATATGGCTCACACATTACTCCCTGGCTGTTGTCAGGGCACTAACAACCACAGACCTTCATTCATCTTGCACTGCTGTAAATCAGAAATGAATGTCTCAAACCTGATAAAGTTAAAGCATTGTATTAGGGGAAAAAAAAAAAAACCACTGAAAAATTCCACTTTAGTGATGCAAGATCTTGGCAAATAGTTAAGAAGGTACTGTCAGACAAATAGTTGGGGCATGGGGGGTATTGGGAGAGATGTAAATATTGAGGGGTATTTCTTTTGTATGCCAAAAAAAATTAATAATTCTGTAGTCAGGTTTGTAATAAACGTGCTAAGTAGTGCAAAAGAGGAAAGAGAGGGTTCTGTATATTTAAGAAAGGGTGTTAAAAATTGATGAATTTCTTGAAGGAAAGGAGATAAAACGCTAAGAAGCCTTGCAGCTTCTTCTTTTAAATTTTTTCACTTTACAAACAGCATCTACTTGCCCTGACCACAGCACAGTGACTGCAGTGCCAGTCTTGCCCTGGTCTTGGGCAGAATCCAGGGGTGCGGGTCCCCTGTGTCACCCCACGCACTGCAGCACCCCAGCCAGGACATGGAGATGGCATGGGGCCACTGCCCTGCTTCCTGCCTGTCCAGATTTATTGCTGTTGTTGTTACTAAAAGGAGCGTGGCTGCACTTGTCACATCACAAGCTGTCCTAAATAGATACGCAACAAATATTGTTCCCCTGTAACAAAAGCCTCATAGATTTGACAGGATGGGTGAGCCTTGCGCAGTTATTGCTCCCCTCACCCCCAAACATTTCTGCTGAATGATCTCCTCCTAATATATTTAGCTCCTCCTTCATATATTTAGGCACACTATGCAAGTAGCCCCTCTGCCATGCGCTTTGATAGATTATACCTATTTGAGGGAGAGAATATGGGGCTTTATTTGCTGGATGCTATACTGCCCTTTTATTTTTGGCAACTAGCTGATAGCACACATGAAAGTAGAGAGGATTAACTGTATCTTTCCAATGGCCATCTCCTCCTTCACGTCCAAGTTCAGAGCTCTGCACAGCTAAAACCTTTCGTGGCCAAAGGCAGCAGCTGTTAATAAAATATGTTTTATCCTTTGTTCTGTATAGGCAACTCTAGATAATGCAGTCGTGAGGTTAGTAAAGAATTTGAGTCCCTCCTATTTCTGATTTTGGTGAAACTGAAGCTAGTAACATGCTGAAGAGCTGGGGTCGCAAGTGGACGCTAAAATACGAAGTGTCTCATCTTCCAGTGTTTTTTAGGGACACCTATGTCATACAGTACCTACAGTAATGTCAATAGATAGTGTGAAACATGAGTGGGCTGATTTTCTGTTAGGTCTGCAATCCACTGCACCTGTATTTGTTTCATGTAATTGTGAAAATATAGATCCAATATAATCTGCAACAGATCAGTAATCAATATTTCTCCCCCTTGTTCTTTTTTTTCTTTCTTTTTGTGTTGTTGTTTTTTTTATTTTTATTTTTATTTATTTTTTTTCTGGTTTCCTGAAGGAGGCAGTCAAGGTTTGGAAAACATTTTTTTTTAAATTGCTCCTACCTTTTTTATTACATGTCCACTGATGAATGCCATCTTTTGATCTCCGCCTCTTCTTTTTTTGAGCATCAGATTTCCCTTACAACTCCCACTGATTGCTTTTCCTTTACATCCTCCCCCTCTCCACTTGCTCAGACATTTTTCAGATCCGTTCTGTTTTCCATCCAATGCATACCTGTGAATTCTGCATCTTTTGTGAATGCATAATTATTGTGACTTCTGAAGCCACAAATCTTTCTGAATCTTTTGGCTGTCTCTTCTAAACATTTCCTACACCCTCTCCTGCAATGGCTAATTGTGTGGATTTTGTCAAAGACAGGATTATGGGAAGACCCCAGATGGCAGTTTTCTGGGATCCCCAAACCATGGGTTTTGCATATTTACAACAAATAAATGTTTCCCTCAGGAACTGAGAGTCACTGAGTTTACAGTTAATGCAAAATCTAATTTTAATCGGAAGGACACATCACTGAAATCCAAGTGTAATGTCACACAGTTTGAACCTGTCTGCAGGATATGCTGTGTACTCTTAAGAATTAAATTTAATGTACATAGGGGTACAGGCAAATCACTACTGCAAATCAATCTGCTGCTGTAGAACTGTGAATCATATAGTATTTGATATTTTGTTAAATGTATAATCAACTATCATTGAGATAGTGTATTGAGTGAATTAGAATTCAATGACAAAACAGAGGTTATCAGGAAGTTGACCTGCAAATGGTCCATACTTAGCAGATGCTGAAAACAGGTGACTTTGCTTTTTATTCAATGTGACTCATTTCACAGGATCATCCCAGAGCAGAATACGAAGCAAAAGTTTTAGAAAAATCACTGAGGAAAGAACACAAACATAAAGAGGTATGGTAAAAATATTAATTTTTTCATCTATATATATATTTAAAAAAAAGCTTTGATAAAGGCCACTTGTAGCAGGCACTGATCCACAACCAATAGAAAAAGAATAGAAATAGGTTACAGTGATAATGATAATAATAAAACAAAGAAAAAAAAACAAAAAACAAAACAGAGACCCTACAGATGGCATTTAAATTCCATGTTTTTGGCCCTGACATAGATGTGGTACTTGGTATACTCACATACTGAAGACATGAGTAAGTCTAGAAATGCCTTCAGTGGTGTGGTCAGATACAGAAGTATGATTTAAGAAATCTTTTTGAGTCTGACTGAAGCGGCTCTCCTGTTAGGCTAACCAATAAAACTTGAGAAAAATGTAAGAAAACATCTTCATCTGTGCTATTACAAGTACCTCAGGAGAGGTTCATTGTCTTGTGAGCATCCGTCCTCCCGCCATCAGATCAACCCATGGGGCTGAAATCTGTGGTGTTTCTCATACAGAGATTTTGGCTATGTGAGGAAGTCTCTAGCATTGTTGTGGCTGCCCCAGAGAAGCCCCTGGGAGCCCTAACATCTGCTTTTGCCTTTTTGCTCATAATGTAGGTCAGGCAAGGCATTGCTTTAACGTGGCTCTTAGAAGATGAATGTCCTGCTACTGAGCTGGGTTCTGACTGTGCTTAGGTCTTGGGACTGTTTTGTAAATAAAAATATTTCTAGAGCATTAATTGAGAGCACTAACACCAGTTTTCTCGCCCAGTTCCAGCTTCGATATTAACTTTCTGCCTTTTAAAAGCATAACTTCCATTATATTTCACCGGATAAGGTATTGCTCACTTTTGCTTTTTACCTTGCTCTTGACACTGATGTGAAAAAGGTGCTGCCAACCGTCCTGGGGCGTGTGCATCTCACCCGCAGCCATCACAGTTCCTTTGAACAGCTCAAGTACTGCTGGACCCCTTTCTCAGGATGCTGATGTTGAGACATTCTAGTTAATTGAGGGGATGCAGCATGCAAGCTGTCTGGTGCAATGTGGAATACCTGATTTGCAGCGCTGCTTTAAAATCCCCAGCAGGAGAAAAAGGATTTAGGTGGCTGCCTTCTCATGTAAACATTTGAATATAGACTTTGTGTTGAATTCTACCAGAAATATGCAACTCAATGTTCCTTTTGGTGTATTAGGAATTCAGATCCTAAATGTGGAAGATTAGAATAATCAGACAATTAATCGTAACCTCAAAATACCAGAGTAGGAAAGCTGAGCAATAAAGAGAGGGTGGTTTTTTTTAACCATACTATTTATAACTTTTTGGGCTGCATTCAATATGGATGTTACTAATTTGGGAAACGTGAGAAAAGAAGTTTTTTTCTGAAAGACTTGGTAATTATCTTTCACTGGGATCTAGAGTGTTCAGGTTCAAATTCAACAGTTGTATGTCAACTCATAAATTTTGTTAAAGGAAAGCTATCTAAAGTCAACCCAGAACTTGCTCACATTCTTTCAAAAGAAGTCTGATTTAAAAATTACGTACATCCTTCTGAAAGGAAAAACATTTTGGACATCCTTTATACATTGTAAGTGAACAAGAAGGGCATAATCCTAAATTAGTAATGGGAAATTCTTTGCAGAACAGTTTGACCTATCCCAAGATTTAGGGAAAATGTTTGTCTTTTGCTGTTGTTTTTTTATTAATTGACCTTAAGCTTTAACACAAAGCATTGAGCAAACTGAGCATTCACTTGTGGTTAAACTGCAATCTGTGCGGAGTTAGTAGAGACTATAGAGATGAATTTAGCAATGCTTTGTAATGCTATGTTGCCCGATCCTTTTTTGTTTCCTTTAATTGCCATCAGAAGCATCGGTATTTTCCAGAAGAGGCAGCAAACAAATGGAGACAAAGAGTTAAGACAGTCATGGCTGGGGTGAAATTGGTTCTTTTTATTCAAACTTATGAGGAAGCTCAAATTATGTGTAATTATGGAAGACACAAATCAATTGTTTTTGGCTGTTGAACTCTTGTTTAATATTCACATTCAGTTTTGGGTTTCTTCCCCTTCCTCCCCTCATTTCTTCAGCACTCTTTTAGCCACCGTTTCTGTGCATCTGGAATGGCACTGCATGGCTAACCTTAGGGGTTCTGCGCTGGAGTGAGGTTATGTTTTGCAGTGAAGCATGGGCTGTGTGTTTAAAGAGTTGCTTGCACTTCCTTAAGGCAACGTGCATGTAATAAAAATAGAATTTTGAGTAATATTTTTATGTCCCTTAAAATGTGTGCGTCATCTTCTGTAATGCTACTTCATTGTTTATTTTCTGGTGTTTAAAAACAATTCCCGGCATGAAAGTTCATGAAAGACTTGATGAGCAATCCCGCTCTAAATGAAATCTTCATCTCTAAACTCAGTGTGGTAGAGCCACTAGATGGTTGATGGGATTTAGGGTGGTCTGCAGACCGTTGTTGTTGCACGTGCGCATCTTAACTCCCAGAACTCCTAGTTGGCTGATCCATCAGATACCATGTGGGTAGTTATGCAGTTAAAAGTTAGTCCTTTTAAGCATTTTGAGGTTGGTCACATCATAAAACGAGAACTTCCCTGTCAACTGTGTGCTCATACTGAAGTTTTTTGGAAGAGTCTGTATTTCAGTGGCACCAGTTGGGTAAATGCGAAGCTGCAAATACTGACTGGAGAGGGAGAAGGGAAGAAGAGGGAGAATTTTTCCACGGAAAGGAAAATAAAATATTTAACAGTGGGAGAGATCTTACACCATGGTTTATGACAGGCTATTTGCATGTTTCCTCCAAAAAGTATACAGAAGAATCTGTTTTATTTATACCCACAAGGTAGGCGCTTGACCAATTTGAACCTAGATACAGAGTAAACAATTTGCCTGTGTGGAATTGTAACTGTAAACACTGTGTCTTTGCATCTGCTAACTGGGTGTGTATTTCTTAGCCTTAGTTTCCCCTCTGTGTTTTTGTCACATGCATGAAATTACATGATCTATCTTTAGTAAATGTACTCTTTTCTCCCCCAAATTTTAGACAGATAAAGAGAAGCTGACATGGAAGGACCGTTTTCCAGCCTACCTGACCAATTTTGTTGGCATTATCTTCATGGTAAGCATCACTTGGCAAAGACTAGAATTTATGTTACCGAGTGATCAGATAGAACAGAAGTGATACAAATGCTAGTGAAAACCATGATAGGTTTATCAGACTGATGTGGTTTTCCACAACTTGTTCCCAGCAGAAAACATTCAAACATATTTTTTTTTAATAACAAAAGCTTTTACAGAAATTGAAGTGCTTGAAGTACTACTTTACCACTACTCTTGAAAGTGGAAGTACTACTCTTTCTGCTAAAGAAATAAGCATTTCTGAACATGGTAAGGGGAAAAAGAAGACATGGAAATGGAGATTACCACCATCATCGATGGGACAAAGCTTAAAACACACAGAGAGTGCCCTTCGGAAGTACTCAGGAAGGAGAGAATGGCACATTTCTTAGACCAGACTTTTTTGAAAGAGACATTGTGGCAAATCACAATCCTGATTGAGGGATTTTTACTAAATGAGTCAAATTTCAGGTCATATCATATGAAAGTGAACTGAGAACAATTAATTCAAAAGAAAAAGATGAAAAAAAGGAAAATTAATGATTAGAACAAGTCTTTTTTTTTTTCCCATTTGCTGATAAAACGTCATCATTTAGAACTAATTTTGAAGGAAATAATAATTCAAGACAGAGTGGTAGTTGGATAAAAAGGTTTAAGTCCTTTGCAAAAGTATAATACACCAGTCTGACTTAGGTCATGTGTTTCTGGAGATTTTGACGATCAAATCACTAGTAAAAGTGGATCTGTTCTCACAGTGACCAGGAACCTTAGCACAATTTCTGGGATTGGGATATGGCCCATAGATCCCATCTGTAAGGCCGTGGCTAAGTCTTGTGCCAAGTGTTTACAGTTAAATCTTTTGTAAGGGGCTGCACTGCTCTTACTTGCAGGTGGGGCTGACATTCGCTATAGTGTTTGGAGTCATAATATACAGAATCTCCACTGCAGCAGCACTGGCAATCAGCGCAACTCCATCAGGCCGGTCCAGCGTCAGGGTCACTGTCACTGCCACTGCTGTCATCATCAATTTGGTTGTCATCATCATCTTGGATGAAGTATATGGCTGCATAGCAAGGTGGCTAACTCAGATCGGTAGGTGCAAGTCCGCAGGTGGTATTTGTTGGAACAGCTATAAACGAGAGTACTGGAAGGACTGTACTGTGTGATTAGCTTCAAATTAGTGAGAAAACCCGTGGAATTCAGACGGGTGACCAGAGCTCTCACCAGTCACTTACAAATACCAAAGCATAGATGGATTCAGCTTTGAAGTCTAATTGCTAATCCAGTTATGTGTGACAGAGAAACAGCTAAATTCCTGTACCTGCTCTTGACCTTGACTCTACCACGCAGTTACTGCCTTTTTTTTTCTTTCTTGTTTATTTGCCAAGTAATGGGAAATTGCAAATGCAAAGAAAAATAACACAGAAAAATAAAATAATTCCAAAAAAGCATGACTGATAAAAGCTCCAGAAATCTCTTCAGCTAAGTTCTTGTCCATCCTGCAAATGATTGTCATGAAGATGCCAGATGTGACGGACAGAACTCCAGATGCTGGAGCTGTCACAATGCAAAGAAAAAAAGTGGGATTCGAGAGGGCTTACCACTGACCTCCCTGAGGCCATTTTGTTTTACCTTTCTTTGTTTAAAAGGTGGCTGAAAATGTTTTCCAAAGTCCACATTTATTAGATCTTATAACGTTTCAAGTAGGGCAGCTTCTTAATGTTTCTTACACATGTCCTCTTGGTTCCAGAGGTGCCAAAAACTGACAAGAATTTCGAAGAGCGTCTGATTTTTAAGGCTTTTCTTCTGAAATTCGTCAACGCCTACACACCCATCTTCTATGTTGCTTTCTTCAAAGGCCGGTGGGTAATGAAAAAGTCTGTTCAGAGTTTCAATTTGTTGCTTGAGACAGCAGGAGCAGGGTTAAGACTGTAGCTGGGTAGCAAGGAAGATTCCTTGGGGTGGGTGACAATAAAGATACCACAGGACATGTTCTGGCTAATACAACGGCAGTGAGGTTAGGTACCTATGTGTCATCAGATTCTGACTCTGGTATCATTTCTGAGTGAGAGGGCAGTGCTCAGGTCTATTGTGCTAAGGGTTGTGGGGTAACAGGCAGCACGCAGCTAGCCTGGGGAACTGGGCTGAGGTGGACAGCTGGTGCTCACCCTGCATGGCTTACTGCCTCCCCTGTTCTAACCTTACCTCACTGCTTTACTCCCAAACTTTTCTTTCCCATCCCTCTCATTTTGTTTTATGTTTGTTTGGGATTTTTTTCCCTTTCTAATATACCTTAGTGGATTTCTGCCAAGATGCACCTATACTATTGTAGGGCATGTGGCTTGTGTTTTTACTGAGCTGCTTACTCAGTCCACAGGATTTACTTTTTGGAACAACAAAAAAACCAAAAAAACAAAACAAAACAAAAATAACCAAGAAAATTCCAAGATGATTTATTTCCTTCTCTTTTTTAGAACTAATCATTAGGTGGTCCCACTCCATGATGTAGCATGTCATAAATGACATTAGGAATCAAATACAAGAAGTATGAAATCGATAAGTTCTTAATTCTAACAATTGCACTCTAGGTTTGTTGGACGTCCAGGAGACTATGTCTACATTTTCCATTCTTTCCGAATGGAAGAGGTAATTGCATTTCACCCTGCCTGTGCTCACACCACGTGTGAACACCCTCTTCCCCTAAAGTGTCCTGATTTCCCTTTCCTTTGTCTGATGCAGTGTGCACCAGGTGGCTGCCTGATGGAGCTGTGTATCCAGCTCAGCATCATCATGTTGGGCAAGCAGCTGATTCAAAATAATTTATTTGAGATCGGCATCCCGTAAGTAGAAACATTTTTTTCCCTCCCAAACACATGGTTTTTGCCATGTGTCCAATAAACTGTGCACTCACCACCCTTTGATATGAATGTGGTTAGCAGGCTACCTGCAAGTCCTTTCAGGGAGCCTCTATCTGCCATACAGCAAATGCTGCATCCTTGCTGCTCTGCAGCTGCACCAGCATTGCTGTTATCACATCCAGCAGAGCACGTCTGAAGAGTTAGGAAATCTGTTGTGTTCCTCCTGACTAGCAGTAGGTGCAGTTCTGAATAAGATTTAAGCATAACCATGTTTCAGTGCCTTCATACACTGAGTCTTGGTACTTCCTTGTAGCGTGTTTTGACTCTTGCACATTTTGTATGCAAGTAGATTCAGAACTCATTGTGTCTGTTAATGTAAAAAACGTCCTGTTCCTCATCCACTTGCAAAGTGGGCATTGTACACAGAGTGACATGCTAACTGGTTCACCTCCATTTTTCAACAGAAAAATGAAGAAATTCATAAGATACATGAAATTAAAGCGTCGGCGTTCCTTGGACCATGAAGAACATGTGAAAAAAAAGCAGCGTTATGAAGTAGACTATAACCTGGAGCCTTTTTCTGGACTTACCCCTGAGTACATGGAAATGAGTGAGTGAGGTGGAAAGAAGGTGTCTTAAGCTGAATTATGTTGACTGAATGGGATGGAGAGCTGGGGTTTTTGAACTGTAGGTTTGGAGGACAGTGGCTATGGTGCAGAAGTGATGTGTATGGTCTAGGACTGTGGTACATTTCAGCCAGTCATGGACTGCTTCAGGGACAGATTACGCTATCTGGTGATTATGATCCCTTCTTTAGCTCTATTGTTTAGATTTTTTTGTTTGTTTTTTTGAGCTGTGCAACGTGTTACCATCAAGGGTTAAATAATTAAACTTGAGATTGTGAGGTAGATTGTATCGTTTGTTGCACCTTACATGGAAAAAAAAATCGTTTAATTCAGATTTGACAGTTTCTACTGTGTATTCTCACTCCAGGTTTGTTCTGTTTTTTGAAATCTGACCATAATTTTCTCAGAGAGATATATGCCTGCAAGCCAGGCTGAACTTGACAGATCACATATATTGTTTTGCAAGTAATGCATTATCTTGAGTGATTGATATGGAATTTAAACACTGAATATCTGCTCTGCATTACTGAGCTTCTAAAGCTACATTTCCTTTCCTCCTTACAACCTTGGAGAAACTGAGAAGTCTGTTGCACGGAATGCTGCTATTGACAGTATCAGAGGTTCCTTAAGTATCAGCATTAGACAAGCAACTTTATGTAGTGTTTTTGGGAACAACTAGGCAAAAATAATGGAAAAGAATTATGAAACACACCAATGACAAAAATTGGCCGACCTAGCAAATATGATGTGAATTAGAATAACTTAGAGTAGTTGTGTCCAGGACAGGACAGGAATTGGTTGTGTCCTTCCTGAGGCCCAGGTAAGGTGCACAGCGTCAGGCCACAGTGTGAGCTCTTGTTGCCCGCTCTGAAAGAAGAACCTGACGTGGAGCAGATAGGCTGTGGGGACGGCTGGAGGAAGAGGGGTTGGTTAAGAGAGCATGGAAAAGATCTTGCCCTATTTGAGGTGGGGAACAACAGTTCAAGGGAAATGTAAATCTCTCTCTATAAATACACATAGAGGGCAAGCATTAGGATGGGTGATGAAGAACAAAGCTAGCAGAAAATCCAGCAAAAGAATTGGCACATACAATCACGGAGAGAGTGGGCTGGCATGCAGAAGGTTTCTAAACTTCAGAAGAGAAAGTTTCCAATGGGCTTAGCAAGAGCTGAAGCCTTGCCACGTGGAGCATGACAATCTTATGTGGGAGCTCATGCTGCCACAGGAGGCAACAGCTGGCAGAAGAGCTGCTATCATCCCACATTCCTCATTTCAGATAACTCCCACGGTCGAGGGCCTGCTTGGAGCAGGACTCCATCCTGCTGTGGCACAGCATCTCCTTGCCCCTGTCCTGCTAGAGGGACACAGTGGCAACGAGCAGCAGGGCCAGCATCACTGTGATGAAATTTTGCTAGGGAATCCTCTGTCTCCATGGTCATTTGGCCTTGCTGGACAAACAAGGCCTAATGCACAAAATGCAATTTAGTCTCCCAGCAGGTGTTGTCTTATTAGAATCTGGGGAAACAGCACTGACATGATGATGTTGGAGCATCTGGACAACTCTCTAAGACATATGGCCTGATTTTTGGGTGGTCCTGTGTAGAGTCAGGAGTTGGACTCAGTGATTCTTAGGGGGGTCCCTTCCAACTTGGAATATTCTCTATGCATGCATTTGATAAATGCAAATCAATCCACTGAAATTCTTTTTTTCTTCTCAGTTATTCAGTTTGGATTTGTGACTTTGTTCGTTGCATCTTTCCCACTGGCACCTCTGTTTGCTTTGTTGAACAACATCATTGAAATCCGTTTAGATGCAAAAAAATTTGTTACGGAGCTGAGGAGACCGGTAGCAGTCAGAGCAAAGGACATAGGTAAGAGCACACTGCTGCTGTCACTCTCTGCTTGTTTATTCCTGGACTGATGGCAGGATGCTATTGTGCTGAGTTGGTCTCATTAACAGGAAGACATTTATAGGACAATTCAAAACATTATACTGTGGCTTAACTGTGAACTGTCATAACTTATCAAGGCTTTGCTTTCAAAATAGAAAGAGCAGTGCTTTAAATTCAGATGAATATTTTATTAGATAAACAGTGTCATTTTTCAAAGCAAAGTGATCGATACAGTAGCAAAGTATCTCACATAGCTCTGCACACCAACAGTTCTTCCTGGCAGTGCAGTTTTCTTGCAGAAGCAAAAATTTATGTTTTTAATAACTCTTGTCTGGGCTGGACAAATAAGCTTGGGAATGAGAAGAGACTTGAAAGTCTGTGGGTAAGGATGTCCCTTCGTCCTTGCTGGAAGGGCATTTATCCCAAATCATTCCTGAACCTGGAAAGCTGCAATGAACCTGGCTGGAACACAGCTCTGTGGTCATTTGGCAGCAGCACACCATTTCTCCCCTATCCTCAAAACCTCTGAAGAAATAGGTACCTAAGCATGGCTTTGGAAGATAGAGTTGGAATCACTTTGCTTATGGGTCTTTAAATTAGTCTCCTAAAAATTATTCTTTTTAATTTAAATATAACCCTAATTTGGCACAGTCCTAACTGTGTTAACTGAAAAATGTAATTTATCTAGTTTTAGTGACTGGCACAGCATTCACATGTTTGTCTCCCTCCTTAGGGATCTGGTACAATATCCTCCGGGGGATAGGAAAGCTTGCTGTCATAATAAATGTAAGTAATTCTGCATGAATAAAATTTTACTTCAATAGGCTGGCTTATCCATTCTGCTCCATTAGCTTAAATCTCTCAAATTCAGTGAAAGTTAATGATTCAGAATTTTGCTAAAATAAGAGGGAATCAGATTTAAATCTGAGACAGTTTTGCGCAGTGATGCACTGGGGGATAGAAAATGGCCAAAGTTCGGTATTCAGAACAATAGGGAGAACCGAAAATCTGAGTACAGTCTGGCCTAAAAACATACTCTTTTCACTCAGACAGCACTGAAAATCAATGAAGAAATTTTTACTCACTTCAGCATTGAATACCCCATCCACTGGAAAATTTTAGCCTGCCTTAATTTTTGCATATTTTACATTATTTTGATTCTTCAGAAAAGTTGTGTTCCCTCTCACTTTCTTTCCATTATGTTCATTTCTAATATCCTAACTAAATGTACATCCACTTCTGTCACCTTCACCTGGCAAAAGATGAAAAGAAAGCTGAACGACAGTCTGAAAACATGTTTCTAATGAAGCACAATAACAGCTGTACAGGGCTTACAGCCACATGTCCATGGGCTCTCCTCTTTGCTGTCCAGAGTGGAGATCCCTTGGCTCTGCCAACAGGTGCCTGTTCTTTTAAGACCAAACCATTCTAGTGGGTATTGCCTTAATTTGTCTTTACCATTTCTCATCTTTTCCTTAGGAAATAATTTCTCTATTTTTCTTTTTTCCCCTGTAGTCTCTCTTCATCATTATCCAGTGTTATTTTCCTTCTTTGACCTATGCACTGTCCCTCTTTATCACAGAATAAGTAAAACATTTTGTACTGTGTTTGTTCCACGTGTACATGAGACTTTTGCCAGTGAAAATGTTTTACAACAATGATAAATAAGAACAGCGAGAGTTATGAAGAAGTCCGTTGACTTGGCTGTCCTACACTTTGTGTGTGATGTTTTTACAAAACCTTCTAGAATAACCAAACTGTGTGGAACTTTTGTGACCATAAAAATAAAACTGGTTCAGTCTGCTCATCCTTTTACCTCAGTGGAGCTAAAGAATGTGTACAATTAATGGGATTTTGCAGTGCAATGAGGATTTAGAGAGTCAATTCACTGTAAGTTGTTTGCAGAACAGAAGTGGAAATCATGTAAATAAATCAACTGGACCTTATGAAATGCATAAGGGTCAAGTTGCCATTTGGGGCACAAGGAAATAGCAGTGTGTTTTGCTTTGGCCTGATGCTGGGATGCAGCAGCTCCAAGCTCTGGAGAATCCAGGTTATTACTACATACAAATCTTAGTCAACATGGAACTGCTCCATGTCATGTCCTGCAGCTCAAAAGTGTCAGCAGTAAATACTACCTTGTTACAGCAGTTAATATTCCATTTTAGGGGCCTGTAGGCTACAGTCTCCACCTCGTTTTCTGCAACAACCCCTAGATGACAGCTCCTTATTTGTGTGAGCTGTGTGGGCAAGACATAGTTGAGTGTGTTGTTAACTTTAAACAGTGCCTGAACATTGCGCTCATTCTCTACTCTTATGGCTTAGGCATTTGTGATCTCATTCACATCTGACTTCATTCCACGCCTCGTGTACCTGTATATGTACAGTGAGAATGGCACCATGCATGGCTTCGTGAACCATACACTATCCTCTTTTAATGTCAGCGATTTTCAAGCAGGAACAGCTCCAAACGACCCCATGGAACTTGGCTACGAGGTTCAGATATGCAGGTACTCTCTTGAGTAACACCTAATTTTAAGCATTTTCCCAGCTAAGAACGTGACAAACTGTAATGTTCCCGGGGTAGACTTTGGTCCCTTGTATTTTCAACACCTTTTAAGCACCTTGGTAGACTTCTACATTGAATAGAGTCATTGCCTTGAAAGTCTTATCTTACAGATGAAGTAACCACAAGACCTGAATATGAAGTACTGAGTATTTTGGGAAACAGAGAGTAGTGTTATCAAAATCAGTCTTTGTATCTACAAAGGTTTCTATTATTATGTATTCCTATTTTCAGGAGAGGAGATAAATAAACAGCATAATGATACTTCAAGGGAATAAAGTGGTGTTAGTCATGGTGTTATGACTGTGATTTCACAGTATACTTCTCCAATTTCTGTAGCAGTTGCTGATGACAGTAATAGCAGCCTGATCTGCACTGGAATTTAAGACCCACTGAAAGTGTGATTGTACAGGAAATATCCATGCCTGTAATGATTTCTACATATTATTTTCTTTGCTAAAGGCAAATTATTGTTTGCATGTTTCAGCTTATCAGTCTGGTTCTGAAATGCTGAAATGCATACTTTGCCTACTCTTCCTTAGATATGCATCATCTTCAAAACAAATGTTTTTCAACCTTATAAATTGGTCACAGAAGCCAAAAGGAAGCACTTAGAACAGCAAAACTGTAGGGGTAAATGGTTTACATACACTGAAAAATTACACAAACTGACCAGAAAAAAACACCTTATAAAACTTTAGATTTTTTTTTAATCTCTAAATTGACATATTAATTGACATAGCAGATTAACTTGCACTGAATGCTAAATACTAAACAGAATGCTGAATGAATGCTAAACAGAAAGTTCATCCTGAGATGAAAGAGAAAACCAACCCAAAATTACATATAT
Organism: Odontophorus gujanensis; assembly: GCA_013399175.1. NCBI lineage: Eukaryota > Metazoa > Chordata > Aves > Galliformes > Odontophoridae > Odontophorus > Odontophorus gujanensis. The sequence goes on from VXAB01012785.1 coordinate 767,420, forward strand.
ATAAGCTTAGGGTTTTTTTAATTTTCTCCCTATTTCCTCCTGGTAGTCTTTGTACAGAGGATGAATTAAGCAGACAACCAGGTTTTTAGCACAGAACTTACGAAGAGAAGTGTTAGGGTGTATTAGTGTCACAGTCCAATGTAAAAATGGCAGTTTTCCACTTTCTAGTCCCACCTTCTTCCTTCCATTTCTCCTAGGGATTTTTAAATCCCTTGAAAACAGGGGTTCCCAATACTTTCTAAATATTAACAGGATGCTGTAGTATAAATTAAATGAATTTTTCTTGCTCCAATTCCTAACAGTTAACTGTTGCTCATAGACTTTTTGGAAGCCATAGCTAAGGGAAAATTGTCATGTTCTCTCTGTACTTTGGCAGTGATCTTTTGCCAACCATGAACAAGCAGAACGCCAGGTAGCACAGCACATATTATGGACTTGAGATCAGTATTTTCATCTTTAAAGTTAGTCTGAAAAATGTTTGCTTATTTATTTTCATCTAAAGCTTATTTAAAAACAAACAAACAAAAACCCAACAAACAGTGAAACCAGACTGAGTTGTGTCGTTTGCTGTCTTTGCACAGAGTTTATATTATTTTTAATTAGGGTTTATATTTATATTCAGAGGGAATTAAGATTGAAGACTGAATTTTTGAATGAAACTTGAAGACTATGGGAGGTTTAGCTGTGTCTTGTTTGTGAGAGGTTACTACAAAGCCATGCTATAAGAGTGATCTTTCTTTTAGACTTATAATATATGTTATAATATATGTTTGATATACTGTTCAGCCATTCAGTGTTAACTCCTTGTTGTGCTGAAATGTCTGAATGATGTCACTGATTTACTGAGTCTTGTTTTGCAGGTACAAAGATTATCGAGAACCCCCCTGGTCTGAAAATAAATATGACATTTCAAAGGATTTCTGGGCTGTCCTAGCAGCAAGATTAGCATTTGTGATAGTTTTCCAGGTATGTTATCACTGCCCACACTTTTAATATGCGAAAAGAGTCGTCATATTTCTTCAGCTAAATACAGCAAGCCATTTTGGGAAATAGTTATTAGGCCAAAGAAAGAATCTTCCTTCATGGCTGTTTTCATTCAAAGGAGTTTGGCCGTCCTTGTTCACCATCCTACCTCACATGCAGTCACAGATGTACCCCAGCAGTGAATTACTTCATCCTCAGTAATTCTGTGAACTGATTTGATGCAAAAGGAACTTAATGACCTTAGTGAACAGGAGAACGCAAGGCTGATGCTAATTAGGACTTCCCAGTAGGACATCAATACATGCAGTGAAGAAGCATAGATTTCCTCCAAAATGATTGCTAGACCAAACCAAGAAATGGAAGTTCCAACATTTCCCATTAGTATTTTATTTCATATCTGAACAAGAAGGTGAAACCTTCCAATTTTTCATTGAATTACACTGTTCAATCACAACAGTCAAGCTGGTTATTGTGATACAAGTGTTTTAATCCCACCTTTCCTGAGCTTGTTTCAATTTTTTGGAAGTCTTTGGGAAAGGCTTCCCTGTCAAGGAATCAAGATTTTAAATCAGAAATGTTTTGTGCTTTTTTATTATTATTATTTTTTTTTTACCAGCTTTCATCATTTTTCCTCTTGCTTATTTGTTTCTGCCTTGCTGATGTAAAACTCTATCAGGTCCAGTATTTCCTTTTGATTTCTAAATGGCTGTGACAATATTTGTAGATAAATCCTAAAGGTCTACACCTGGTATTTTTCTCTGTTTCTAATACGAACAGGAAGTTGAGGTAAATTTATCTCAGTATTGTGTTTGTGGCATGCAGTTGAGCCTAATTCAAATAGTATCCTTTCTTCATTCTTCCTTCTTAGCTACAGTAAAATGGCCTCTTCCCCTTCAGTCACCTTTTCATTTGCTCTGACTGACATTTTCTCACCATTTCATTTTCAGAATTTGGTCATGTTTATGAGTGATTTTGTTGATTGGATTATCCCAGACATTCCCAAGGACATTAGTCAGCAGATTCATAAAGAGAAGGTTCTCATGGTGGAGGTCTTCATGAGAGAAGAGCAAGGGAAGCTGCAAATGCTAGAAACCTGGAAAGACAAGGACAAGAAAAAAGGTGAAAACTGTAACAATCACAGCCCCAGACTCTCCCTGAGCCACAGTGGGAGCTTGTCCTCCTGTCACTCGTATCCTGTTGATGTATAGAAGAGGATGGAGTTAAGTATGTTGGGGCATTCCACTGGTACATAAGCCATCACGTAAAGGGCAGGACTTGAATAATGGACAACCTGCTGCATGTTGAAGGATGTGCTGCCATTTTGCTCCCATCTTTGTGAGAAATGCTCTTCTTACAAATATGGAGGACCACATTCTATTTCTGATAATGTGTTTTGTTTCTTTTTTTCTTTTGCACAAGCAGTGATGCAGGGAATTTTTATATTTCATCATTAGATAACACTATTTACATTGGTGTGCATTAATGAAGACATACTCAATATGTCTTGGTAGAGATATTCTCTGAGAATTTGTCCTTAGGCTATTAATTAAATCATTAATGCTAAATTTTAAGTAATGATAATACTACTAATTTAAAATATTTTTTGAGCCCCAGGCTTTGCAGCTCTGTCAGGAAGCTTTATAAAGTGTATGCAAAATCAGCTTAAGAGTGTGCCCTGGTATTCCTCTGGGCAGGAGAGGAACCACATAAAGTTAACCAGACTTATGGTTTAGCTCTGCTGGCAGACATCTGTGTTTGAACGTGCAGGTCTGAAACAAAGCTCCCATTGAGTTTTAGGGTCAAATACGTGCCTGGGGCACATGTGGTTGTCTACTGCATACCTGAGACCTTCACTGGGCATTGCTCTCTTCACAAGCATCAGGAAAGTGGATCTGGAAAAGACCTCTTTAGCAACGCGGCTGATGTGGTGGAAGCTACGTAGCTCTGTGCCCCACGCTGCAACCCCTGTGTTGGAGCGGTCCCCAGAGGCTCCTCACCCATAGCAAGGTAGCAGCAGCACAGTTTTGGAGATCTTCCCAGCAGGTCAATTTCTATGGAGCATTTTGGTAAATGCCCTGAATTAATGAGCACATGTAGAGCTACAGTGAGTCAACTGCCCTGCCTAGTACGCAGACACTATTCTTGCTGAGGAGAGTCCCTTTGTCCCTTTGTTTTAGCGCATCCCTTTCTTAGCCGGGTTTTTCTCTGTAGCCCTCTATCCTCTGCAGGAGAAAGAAGCCAGTTGCCCTTGCAGACTTTGTGCTGCTGAATGGCATTTCCCAGAGGCTACGCTGGGAGAGTATATCCAAAACATGCACCACTCAGTGTCTTCAAGGAAAGTTTAGCCTGCACTGGGGCTACAGGACCAGACCTTCAGTTAGTTACAGAACTTCTCTTTCATCTTAAAATACCCTATCTTTTATACATGGAGCTTCCTTGAATAGAAGTCTAAAATCCTTCCCTATGAACTTTATCTAAATCCCATCTGTTCGCCTCTTTTTAAATATAGTACATTTTAGTTTTGCTTTGTCAAATGATGAACTGCACTTCCAAATAATATTGGTGCACTTAACCTCATTTTTTGATTGCTTTGTCTTGTCCATGGCACTCGCATTATCAATATAAAACTGAAGAATAAAATAAAAAGTAAAGATTTCTTTAAAGTCTAACTACTGTATGGTTTGTTACAAAACCAGATGTCAAGACTGTTCTCAGTAGTTGTTTCTTTATTCTTTTCCTTCTTTCTTTGCCAAAATAATTTAAAGATTAATGCCAGAACTTAAAAAAAAAAAAAAAGCCATATCTAGCTTTTGATATATTTATTTGTTTTAAAGTATGTGATAAACTTGATATTTTTCTGTAGTCTGTCCAAAGAAGGCACCAGAAAAGATATTATGTGGAAGAAAGAAAATGGTATTAACCAAATATTCTTGAAGCTTATTTAAAATATTGATCCAACCAAAGATTTTTATTAATAAAGGGCTTATATTTTGTTAACTCTTGTTTCTGTTGTATTTTGACTTGCAGGAATGTCACTATTTTTTAAATTTGTAATTTATGATAGCTTATTCCCATAGGGCCAAATCCTGCCTGATTTATTCACACTATAAGCCTGGCAGTATTTACATGGTCAGGCCTATGGACTGCAATAGAACTATAAGTGCAAATAAATTAAGCAGAATTTTGTCTGTAAATCCTAAAGAAGTGTTCTTTCTCTCCATTCCGTGGAAGCCCCAAAGATGTAGAAGAAAGCTAAACGTGAACTACCTATTCTGAAGAGACATCTTACAGAACTTCCTCTAAGGGAATTTCATCTGTAAATACTGATCTCAAAGTGTTCCCAGCGTAATACTGACATTCCTGTAAATGGCAGAACTATATCCTGAACACATACGTATCAAAAATTTTTCATTATTTGCTCAAATCATGAAATAGTAACAGTGGCTTAGATTTTCTTTTGTACAGTAAATTGTTTGAAATGGAATTTTGTATATAAAAGCTGTATTACTACTTAGATAACTATAAAACTTTCATGGAATCCTTTTTTTAAGAAAAGTAAATATATACTAAATCCGTTTTAGTATTTTTATTTTATTTTATTTTTCTTTGAGCATTTATTTGAAATAAACTTAAATATGCCAGAGCTTCTTCTGTGGGGTAGGCTCGCTTCCCAGTCCTGCTTGTGCTCTGAGTGCAACTGCAAGTACTGTTAGATTGGAGAAATATAGTAACTTGTTTGCCTAAAAATGGATTGCTGACACTCTGCAGTGCTCCTTATGTACTCAGACTGCAGAGACCAGAACCAGGCGATTTTTCTGCAGGTATTGACTACTCTGTTTATAGACATCATCTTGACAACTTAGATTGCAAGTCTTGTGTTCTGGCTGCTTCAGTTCTTTGAGTCAGAGTGCCATCAAACCCTACTTTCAGATTTAGTGCATCCTGCTTTAGGTGTTTCTGTCTTCATGAGCACAAAGAGAGAATTGGCTTCTAGCATAGACATGGATGGTGCATACGCAGTGACAGATCTTAACCTGGAAGCTTTAATTTTCCTTTAACATCAGTATTAGGCATTTAACAGAAGGTAACCTGTACGAGTTTTCACCAAGACTTTTGAAATAGGTTCATAACAGGGGTCCTACTTGGTTTGTTCATTTAAATTGAAAAACATATTCGTAATTAGAAGAAAGTATAAGTGATGCATTAAAGGAATGAAACCCAGTGATTTCTTGGGCCATGCACTGAGTGCTGCCCTGAAATTGCCCTGCAGGCCACTTTTGTTAGACACTGGGATTTGTGCAAGTTTGGTTGGGTACAGAACCTCGCTTTCCTTTTCCAGCTGTTTTCTCCTTCTCCTTTCTAACCTTTCTGTGAGAAGGAAAATAATGATTCTTCATTCCAATTCTTCCTTTTTATCAGAAAATATTAATACTTCTAACTGTAATTGTATTTATTTAAAAGGTAAGAATGGCTGTGAAAGCCAATTCCTAGATAACCTGCAAGACCTTACAGCTCTAAGCTTTTAGAGACTATGTACCACATTATCAAGCACTGCAGTTGGTTTGTGTTGTACTTGGATTTGTTTGTTATCCAAACGAAGGTAAGACCTTATTTTTCTACAAAAGGTACATCTTTGAATTAAATGACAATCTGTGTCAAATAATACTTCTCATCATTCTACGTAACTTTGGTAGAAGGTACATCACTGCCTGCTTGGTGACTGGTTTGGTTTGCTGGTAGTTAGAAACGAAATTGTCGAGCCGAGCTCATGAGATAAAAGATATCTTCCATAAAAAGATTTGCACTGCAGTTCTGTTGCTATTCCTGAAAGGTTGGTTGGTGCTTTTTTCATATTTGCGATGCAAGTAGTAACAAGTGCTGGTTATACCAATGGCAAATTTGAGGAAGAATTATGCTAATGAGGACTTAATGGAAGAAGTGGGGAGAAAGAAAGATAATAAGGAACTGGAAGTGACCAAGGAGGAACTGAAAACAGCTGGATGTGACTCGCAGCTGCCATAGGAAATAGGTATTCATCCTGTGAATGACTTCACATGACATGCGTGCAAACCTGCTCTTGACATGCTTTTGCCAAAATGTTCTGTGAACAGAAGTCTTTTGATTAAAACAAAATAACACAGCATATCAAACAGGAAAATCATCTTTTATAAAGAGCAGAGGTCTTGGCGAGAAGCTGCAGATCCAGAAAATAGTAGGAAAGATTATAGCTGGAAGAGGCTATGTAGAACTATTGCTAAAATAGTTTGCTGTTTTCTACCCAAAGATTGTGGAAAAGGAAGAATTTCAGTTGGTACATCTGAGGAGGAAATCACACGCACCGTTGTGTTGACAGTACAAGTCTGAATCTTCTGGATTTCGATGTTGCTGTGTTTCTAAGATACCGTATTACAAATATTTTGCAGTCTTAAATAGCTGAAGGGTGAATAAGTCTCAAGTCAAGGCACAGATACGTTTCTATTTTTAAACCCTCAGTGCTCTCTGGTGCTGAGCTGTTAATGATCTTTTTGGCTGTTGCCATTTCCAATAAGTGATAATAAAACAATTTACATTTTGTCGTGTTACCTCAGCAGTCTGAACTCTCCTCAAGTTTTTTAATCGCTGGGACACATTTATATTTTCCTATGACGTTTTCAAAGTAAACAGTTTTTTCCTTTTGCCACTGAAGAAACTATGCCCTAAAATTTACATGGATCTCACTCAAACTCTGATTCAATTCTTTTCACATTTGAGTACTATTTATTCCATGGCCAAACACAATATCCCATTTTTAGTACAGCAGAGAAAAAAAAAAGTTAGTTTTTTCCCCCTTCTTAACCAAACAGGCCTTTCAGAAGAAGAAACCAGTAAAGTGGCTTCTTAACTTTAAGTTCTTCCTTGGTTTTCAGTAGTACCCTGCATGCATCCCGGTTCAAGGCCACTTGCAGCCAAGGAAAATGTTTTCTTTAACTCCCTTAGACTTCAGTATATTTTACATAAGACTAAGCATTGCTTATTGAATGATTGGTTTCACTTGTAAAAAAGATTCTTCATACTCACCCTATGTGCAATTTGAGACCGTGAGCCTCTGCAGTCAAAATTGGTTTGGCCCAGCGAAACCAATGCTTTTCACTGTGAGAATGCCAGCCAGCATTTCCACTTGAAAAGCATATCTTTTCAGGGGCTAGGAAGGAGACAAAATCACCCAAACAGCATTTTATATATATATATATATACATATACATATACATATATATAATGCTGTTCATCTGCCTATATATAATATATATATATAGGCAGATGAACCTTAGATTCTGGCTCAACAATTTATAGAGGCCTTAGCATTAGACCAGTGCAATCATTCTGTTTCTCACGTGTTCCTCCAGGAACAGTTATTTTTAACATCTGAATGATTTATAATTCTGATGCATCAGAGCAATTTATGAGCTCTCATGCCATTTCCAACACTGAAGTCAGACCGTACTTGCAGCCCCTTCAGCAGCTAAGTTTCTGAAGCCTTGCAGACAACGTGCAGGTGAGTGGCTGATCTGTCCGTGCTGACCGCAGCATTGCATCACTGCTTTGCTGTACTCACAGGTATGGAATTGCCATCTGACCTGGGACGAACACATAATTAACAGAGCTGCTTACATCTCTTAATACATCAATCTTTCAAAAACACCTGTAGGTAAATAAATACAATTACTCAAAGTAATTAACCATCAAGTGGGAAAGCAATACATGTCAGCAGACTAACCTGCTCCAAGTTTTCTGATAGGGAAGGATTAGCCCAGTGGAGAAACTGAGTTTACAGCCCTGCCTGAAGTTTAACAGGGTGAGGAGGTTGGTTAGAGGCCAAAGTTTCACCCAAAGTGGACGATTCCTGAAGAACAAACCTCATTCTGTATAAAATGGGGACACACATGTTTTATAGGTTAGATCATGTACCAGGGAGTTGGAGAGCTAAGGTCTAGATTACATTTACTTTGAAAGTGTTCAAGTTTCCCTTGAGTTAATTTTCCTAATGCCAAGGTCAAATTACAGACTGGCCCTAAACTGCTGCTCTCCTTTCTCTGTTCATTCCCTGTGTCACCAAGTGAACACAAAATCCTCAGGACATGAAGAGACCTTACGAAAAAAAATGGGTTTACAACCTGGTGGATGTTGGACCACGCTCCTGTAAGTATTTAGGTATTTTACTCTACACAGGCATTGCTGGGGGAGGAGGGGAGCAGGTATCAGGGAAAGGAACAGTGACACTCCTGAGAGTAGAGTGATGTGAATTCCAGCTTTATCTTCTTCCTTGCTTCAGAGAATAAGGGAAGTAAAACTGAGAGTCAGCTTCAAAATCCTACTGAATTTCTCCACTTTTATCTCTATGAATTTTAGTTTTGAAAACAAATTTCTCCACATCTTTAAAGCGTGTGTCCTTTAGATCTGACCAAAGAGGGCTTTAGATCTAATCTGGTAGACACCACTGGGGCTCCTTGTAGGCAAGAAATTCCAGGATCAGGTTCTTGGCATAGATGTAATAGAGGCTACATCTGCTTTAAAGTAACTCACTCAGAATTAGTGAAAAATGGCAAGTGTGTATGTGTACTTCAGAGAGGATGTGAACATGGATCTAATCTCATATTGCAAGTGGCTTTACTGTGGTTGTGCCCCTGAACAAGAACTTCTCAGGAAAGTAAGAAAATATAGTATACAAATTTCTGAAGGTAAGCAGACAAAGCTATGGGATATGCAACTTCTCCTTACTCTCTTCAAAGGTATATGGAGTACAGGCATGTATATAAATGCTATATGTTGCATTGTGTTAACCAGTTCTTTTCTCAGAAGGTTGTGCTCCTTCGCTGTCTTCTCATTTCTGGGAATAAATAACATTTTCCACAGTTCCAATGAATTGTGGCTGAAGTCTAAGTTGTATCTTGTTCTGACCACAGTGCTGAGGACTAGCTCAAATTGAAGCTTTTATTCATAGAGAGAAGAAAATAATACTTTTTATGCTTCTGTGCCTAAGAATCAAGGGAGGGGCACGATGAAACCAGATTTACTTTCTAATTTATTATTTCTAAATTCCTGTGAGTAACTAACCTAGTCATATCCTGTGTCACTTAATGGTTGCATAAAACTATTCACGTTTTAAAAGGAAGTGATTGCTCCAGATAATAGCCGCACTGTGCTGGGGCAGACAAGGCACTCCCTCTTAAATCAAATTTGAAAAGAACTTGCACCTTCCCACTTCAGTGTCGGTGAGATAATGACTCAGATGGAAAGCACTCTACTGGCATGTTCTCGAAGGGAAGAACAGAAATCCACCAATCTTTCCTCCAATGGATAGTATTACTGCCAACCACAGGCATTTGAGTCATTACTTGTCGTTAAGAAGTTTACTCCCCTCTTGGTTTGTTGCGGTCAATGTAGTGAGCTCAAAACTGAGTTTAACACAGAAATAATTCAAATGGGGCCAGGCTGATTCTTTTATTTTTATTAAGGTAAAACTGGGAGACAGTTGGAAACAAAGCTGTTTTCTGATCTGTGAACAGGCCGCTCTGCAGGATGGATGCAGACACTTGTTTGGGAAAAAGGCTTCATTTTTTCATCATCCCTTCTGTAGTCAAATTGGAGAGTAACAACAACCTGCTCCAAAACAGAGCCTATTAATTCAGAAGAGATCAGAGCTGGAATATTCACAGACAAAAACTGAGCAGCGCTGTACTTGGTATGGAAAGGAAAAGAACCCCATTTCCTTAGGGGGGAGGATGAAGTCCTAAGACAATTTGCATGCTTATAAGCAATAATTCCAAGTGGTATAAACTAGTGCAAAATTGATCTGTTTTACCCTTTTAAGCTAACCTTATCTTTTTTATCACTGCTCAGAATATTGTATTTCCCAATGCAAACTGAAGACAAATTCTTCCATCTATTTTCTTTCCAAAAAAACAAATGTCAGTGTAGCAAGTATTTAATTTTTCATGTTTTTATTGGTCTTGGAAACTGACAGCATGATAGCCCAGGAAAATAAAAAACAAATGTATATGCTCGTCAGAAATTAATTAATATAAGTTTAGGAGCCTGGCAATCAGAGCTGCTGGATTATTTCCCTGGATTAATGGCAATCTCCACTTCATACCTTACCTTCACTTGCTTCTTTCTCAACCAGTCATCGTGTGAAGGAGTGGTCTTCAGTAGAGGTTTGAGAGTCACTGGGGCTGAGTGACGAATGTGCACTGTGGAAGCACAGTGGCACTGCACCACCCCAATGGAGATATTTTTCTTTCAGTCTCACACAGATTCTGCATGGTGCTGCAGAAGACAAGCACATGGACATGCTTTGGCATTGATCAACACGAACTTTGGCATCTCTGTATCATACTCTGCTGTAGGTTTGTCTTCATAAGGCAGTTGATCAGAATATCTACCTCACACAGCTATTCTATGCTGCTGAGGCAGCCCTCAGAGTGCGGGCATTTCCAGTGTCAAAAAGGACAGCCACCCTAATTCCAGATAGGACCGAATAGAATGGGAAAAGATAGTGCCCCAAAGGAGATCTAATGATAATTCACTACTATTCAGGGTCTTATTTCTTCCCTGCTTACTTCACAATGACATTACTCTGTAGACAATTCTCTGTTTTCTCTGTTCCTCTGTTATTCCAACCGAAAAATTAATGTTATATAGCTTAAGTAATAGATAAGGTTTAGTGGAATGAAATGTGCTAGGGTAATATATACACATAGCTTTACTGACATGTGAAATGTTTGTCTGAATGATTTCATACTCACGCAGTATGATGAAAGGTCCATACAAAAATAGGTAAGGAGCCAAATCAGAAGTTTTTCACTGGAGAAAATAAACAGAAGTCTGCAATTTACTCTTTCCCTAAAGTTAAACTAGCGTCTTCTGCCAACAACAACTCAACAGAATTATATCAACAGAATTCTATCAACACTTCTGTTTCAATATTAAGTTCAAGCATCTGTTAACAACTTATTGCTTGTTGTTGTTGTTACATGGCCAGATCTTTTATCTGTATACAACAATGCTGGAGTTAACTTACTTTTCAATACTTATTTGCTTTTCCCACAGTCTGGTTCTAATTTTCTCTCCTTCAACCCATGATTATTTGACATTTCTCATAGTCCCTTTTATCATGGATAGTGTTCTCTTGGGATCCCAGGTCCCTTCACAAGTAGTTTTAGTACTAGAGGACATTTCTTTCTACAAGAGACAGTGCAGTAACAGGTAAACTCTGGTAAGGAAATATGGAAAGCTCAATTTCTTCCCCCCTCTCCCCCCTCCAGAAAATAAAAATAAAATAAAATAAAGCTTACAACAAAAATGCATAAACTGTATTTTCCTTGATGAAAACGTTTTATGATTTTGCAAACAATGGATGTGAGACATGGAATAAGTCGCACTAAGTTCTCTGTATTCACCATGGGATTAAAAATGTCTCTGCCAAGAAGTTTGTCTAACAAACTGTTAGTCTTGTTTTACAGAAGTGACAGGGAGGGGAATTTTAAATTCTCCCTGAGTTATCCATTACTGAATTGCCTGATAAGTCAGAAAATGTATCAAAGCTACTTCATTCATAAAGACTACCTCACCTAAATACCCTGGTTTCTATGGACAAGTCTCATTACCTGTTCAAAATGGTGAGAATGCTCCCCTCTCTAGATGCGGGACTTATGAGAGCGTCATGCAGTCTATCTGGAAGGTGGGCAGCAACACTCAGACTTATCCTGTAATGGTGGAATGCTTTGAATTTTGATGCCACCTTTGCCATATGGATATTCTTTTTACTTCCACTCATTTAAAATAAATAAATAAATACCAATTCTACAGTCAGCCCTGACAACCTCATGAGTACCAAGAAGCAGCTTGCAAAGAAACAGCAGACTCCTTAATTTGATTTCTGTTTGCACCTCGGAAGACATCTGTTTACCATCTTTTCACCCTGCATATTATTTAAAGCAACATCAGTAAGACACCTTTACAAGTCTATAAAGATGCAGTCATGATCCTTTCAGACTTTCACCTCCTTCTGCTCTGTAAACCAGATAGGAATTCATATGGAAGTGAATTCTTTGTGCCTTACAAACCCAGGAGCTGAGTTTTTCTCCAATGGGCCAGGACTGACCTAACAGCAGTGATTCAAGCTCCAGACATATCAAAGGTAAGCAAAGTATGTATGCACAAAGCAGCAGGTATATAGCTCAAAACAAAAGCAAAGAAATAAAAAAAAATACAGGGATTAATACTGGAAACAGTATGTGTATGTAGCCCTTGATTGAAATTGCATTTCTTTCAATATCTGTAATACTATCTCAGATTTGAGCATGTTCTATTGCAACCAGCATCTGAAATGGCTAGTGCAAAACTAGTTCTGCTGTGTCAACAGAACACTACAAGCACATTCCTTGTTAGATAAAAGCAACTGGCTGAAAAGAGATGGCAGGATATTAGGATTTACAGGAAGCTATTTGTCATATGAGGAGTAAGTTGCTTGATGCTATTAGAGAAAACAGAGTCATCAAAGCTGGTCTTAACCACTCATATACCTGCTAATGAGCGCTAACAGCAAATTAGATTACACCAGATTGGATAAGAGCTCCTAGAGAAAATGTCAGACACTTTCACAGCTGTGTAGCAGATTAGACAATGATTTCAAGGTAAAGAAAGAAGGCAACAAGAAATCTTGGCTGGAAAGAATCACAGAATCGTTTGAATTGGAAAGGACCTTTAAAGGCCATCTGATCCAACTCCCCTGGAGTGAACAGGAACGCCTACACTAGATCAGGTGCTCAGAGCCCTGACCAGTATGACCTTGAATGTCTCCACGGACAGAGCATCTACCACCTTCCTGGGCAACTTCTGCCAGTGCCTCAGCACTCTTACTGTAAAAATTTCTCCCTTATATCTAGTCCAAATTCTCCGTCTTTTAGTTTGAAACCATTGCCCCGTGTCCTATCACAACAGGCCCTGCTAAACAGTCTGTCCCCTTCTTTCTTCTATCTCCCCCCTTTAGATACTGAAAGGCCGCTATCAGCACAGAGCATCTTCCAAAAATTCTGTGACAGCTGAGTCAATCACCCACAGTCAGGACAGCCATGTACATTTTGTTAGAACATTCTTACTCTTTCAGGCACGTAAATTAATCTGCTGCTTTATAAAGCAGTTGTTTAGTAAGTCATGAACCCTTCCCACCAGGTATGTCAGCCCCGTGTGTTGTCGCTTCACTTCCCCGCCCTCTAAATGTGTTTGTGACCGACACCTTTCTAAGACTCGGCAGAAATCCATCATTTTGCTCTGGTTGCCCTGATCTTTCAGCGGAGATGAAGTCAAAAAGCTCACCACTGGGCACTCCAAAGCCTCGAGCTCCCTCTGCAGCATTTTGGAAGGAATTGTCATGCCACACGGAGCCCATAAATTTTGTGGTAAGAAACCGGATCGTTCGCAGCGCCCAGTTTCTGGGAAACGTCTGCTGAAATCTGAGCTGGTCTAACAAATCGTTTCTATTAGATTTTATTATAAGGAGAAGCCGTTATGATCTGTTGACCCTGGCAAAAATATTTTCCTTGCAAACCCCACTCCAAACCGCTTTCAAGGGAAACAACCAGAGGAACGCATGTTGCTCCAGGGTTTTCATCTGTGAATGTGCATTTAAAGGATTAGATTCAGGCACAAAAGAAAGTGTTACTAAATTACTATGTCAGACATTACAAGTGAGTTCAAAAGCATTTTTAAGCAATGATTTATGTTTTAAATGATGAGTTAAATTGTTCAGTTCCATGTTTGTTACTAATTCAGATTCCCTGAGAATTACACAGATTTATGGGACTGCTTTTACACTTCCTCATACATCAGTGCAGATTGTGGCCACTGAGTTCATACAAACCTACGAAAATCTCAGCTGATATTGATTTCAATTGCATGTCAAGGGATCGAGAATAAGGGTAGGAATGACTGATTTATGTAGGCTTCCTTCACGTAGGCTTGTTTCTGAATTCAGCACAAGCTATGTGCCATGCAATTTGGTCCCTCCTTACATGCTTTTGTTTTGTTGAGTCATTTTTCTTGGCAATATTAAAGTGAGATCTTAATTAATTAGAATTTTTTTTATTTTTTATTTTTTTACTTCTTATATTGTTAGTGGGACTTCTCTCTTAATCCATGCATATTCCTCCTTGGCATCATGCTGTTTTTTATTCACGTTCATTCCTTCACAGTGAAGGACCTTCAGAACTGCAGAGAGAAAATATACCCCTTAGCACAGGCACAGCCCATTCCTTCCATGTGACCCTGTAATATCCAACTTGCAGCAATTAGGGTCTCCAAAAAAAAAAAAAAAAAAAAAAAAAAAAAAACTGCTTTAAACTGGTTTAGTTCACATATGTACATACAGCTTCATGCCTGTAGCTAGTCCCATATCCTGGCTTTCTTGATGATGTGCAAAACTGGCTCTGCGTAACAGACTGAAACAGGATGCTGAAAATCTAGCAATTTTATCTGAGGAGGGCTTGTACCTGTGGGAGTTTCAGAAATGTTTTGGGAATAGTAGGAGTTGTTCCTCAGCTTGGAATGTGAGAGTGGGGAAGGAGATGTGAAAAATGGTAACTTGCAAATTTGTGTATCTGTGACTGCAATCTACAGCAAGAATCATAGTCCTGTTTGTATGTTCCAATGATGATAAAACTGAAGGATGTATAAGAAACAATCTAGTCATGGGGTAGCCTGGGGAATCAAATAAAGAACAAGGAAAGTCCTGAACTATCTGCTCTCACGACAAACCAGTATGGTTGCTCTGACCTTTAGAGATGTACAAAACAATGGCATGAACCTGAACTTTCCCATTCAACAAAAGTTCACCATCTTTCACCTTGTGTAAGAATTGATTTTAAGACGTAGAGACGAAAAGTTTGCCCTGCCTCTTCTGTTTTAAAGGTCAGGAGCTATTTCATGTCACAATTAATCCTTGCAAGAAATAAGACCCACGCGACAATTCATGTGTTTTTAGTGAATGTCTCAGACTTCTGCGAGCAGTGGAGACTGCAGCGAGGGCGGAGTCATCTTTTCAGAGCAGCTTCCAGGGACATAATGCACCTAGCAGTGTCTCTTTGAGCAAGGGGCTCTGATGCTGCACTCCTCGTTCATTCAGTTGGTAGGAAGATAAAAGCACTCAAGAAAGCCAGTAGTTGTGCGTTTGAAGGGGAGCCCACAGAGCTCCCAAGCGAGGCACTGTAACGACAGCACAGTCAAAGCCAGCGTGTAGGCAACCAGCACTCCTTGAGCAGCAGGGGACAGGCAGTCCCACATCTGGCTGCACAGGGTACTATAAACACCAAAGGCGGGAGCCGCCACGTTCAGTCGGCGGCGGTATGACGCCACTTCCGCCGCGGCTGGCGCGGGGCGGCACCCCGCCATAGCGGAGCGGGGCCGGGCCGGGTCTTCCCGTGGCGGCGCTGCGGAAGTGCGGCTGCAGTGCGCCGCCGGGGGTGGGGGGGTTCCGGCGCGCTGCTCGGGAAGCGCGTTGCTCGGTGTAGGCTGCGCTGTAGTCCTCAGCACCATGGATCCCTTCCTGGCTCTGCTGAATTCTTTGTCCGCCAGTCTGTCGCACAGGGAGCTGGACGAGCTGAAGTTTCTGTGCCGAGACAGAATTGGGAAGAGGAAGCTGGAGTCTGTCCAGAGCGGCAGGGAGCTGTTCAACTTTCTCCTGGAACAGCAGCTGATTGCAAGTCACAATGTAGACTTGCTTAAAAGCATGTTTAAGACCATTAAAAGGAAAGATCTGATCTCACAGCTGGAGCAGTTCATAGAGGAGGGGGAAGCCAGCGCTCCTGATGAGCAGCCTGACGTGAATGAAAGACGTAGGTGCAGCTTTTTATTCTTTTTCGTTATTTGTTTCCGAGTGATCCCAGTAAGCGTGTGTTTGAGACGTGAGCGTAGTGGTCCTCAGTTCGCAGCTGTGGCTGAGCCCACTGCTAACGGTGCTGCTGCTGAACTGCTGCTGCTGGGGCTGTGTCGTACCCTGGAAACATACGACGAGGACGGCATATGCTGCAAACAGCTTTTCCTTTATCCCTGATCACAGAATCGTAGGGGTTGGAAGGGAACTCTGGAGGTCATCGAGTCCAACCCTCTGCTAAAGCAGGTTACGTGCAGTAAGTTGCACAGGTAGGCAGCTAGGTGGGCCTTGAGTACTTCCAGGAAAAGAGACTCCACCCCTCTCTGAGCAGTCCGTTCCAGTGCTCTGTCACTCTGACAGTGAAGAAGTTCTTCCTTGTATTTGTATGGAACTTCCTGTGTTTCTCTTTCAGCATGTTGCCCCTGGTTCTACTGCACCCCACCAAAAAGAATCCACTTGAGTCAACTTGATTCCCACACTATAGATATTTACAAACAGCTATTAGTTATCACAAACAATTGGAGCCATCTCTTCTCCAGACTGAGGAGTCCCAGGTCTCAGCCTGATGGTCACTTGGAAGTCCTGCTTTGTATTTGGAGCTTCCAGTATACACAGTGACTTTTCAGACATGATGTGGCCTTCATTATGCATGACACATCAAGAGTAATAGTGTTCTGCTAAACAGAAAAATATAATTTTTTTTTGTATATTCATTGCTAACGTATATTCTTGCTATTTCAGGTTTGCAGAAGGTAGTTATCCAAGTCATATGTGAAAATGTTGGGAGAGACTGGAAAATGCTGATGCGAAAACTTGACCTTTCTGAGGTGAAAATGGACAGAATAATAGCAGCCAATCCGTGTGATTTGCGGGAACAATTGGTTCAGTCTCTTCGAGAGTGGCAGAAATGGAAGGGGAAAGATGCTAAGGTGACTGACCTGATAAAGGCTCTTCGAGACTGTAATATGAACTTGGTGGCAGACATAGCTGAACAGAAGCTGTCACATCTGAACACAGAGAACATGTGAAATCAAGATAAAAATACTTTCACATCACAGATATGAATGAAAAAAGAAGCAAAAGTACCTTCTGATCGTCTGAACTCATATCACTGTCATTGGTTCTGTTAATTCTGCCATTAATTTATGTGCCTTAAAATTAATACCTTAATTTCAGGTCAGGTTATAACTAACATAAAAACAAATTCCTTTCAGGCAATACTCTGTATTTGGTGCTTCCTTTAAGAGATTTTAACTTTTAGAATATTGATAATCCACTTCGCAGAAATTCTGAAACTTCAATCGTGCCTCCCACCTGAAAAAACAATACGTTTTTTTTGCAGGTATTTTACAAGTGCCTTTTCTGTAATTACATCCATGAGACACTTCTGAGGGGACTGAAAATTTCATTAGGAGATTGGAATTTGAATTTATATACTTTTAAAAAAAGTAATCTGTTTGTAACTAGTATGAAATGGGGAAGGAGGCTGAGCTCTGAGCTGTGTAGTAAGTCTTCTTTTATTTTATTATTTTTTTTTTTTTGAGCAGCATAAGGTAATATCTTCCATAATTCTTGAACACCTTTGCTATCAGTGAAGGAATACAAAAAAGACTGTAACCTCAGTCTGTGAGATGGCAGTGCAGTAGGACTCATAACTACTGTCGTGGGTTTTTTTGGCAGAAAATGTGCCTGGATTGAAAAACAGTCTTGTTGAAATTAATTTTCAAGTGCCTTTAAACACAATCACAGAGCGGTTTAGGTTGGAGGGGACCTCTGGAGCTTATGTGATCCAACCACTCAGCTGAAGCACAACTGCATAGCACAGGCTGCCCAATACCATGCCCAGACAACATTCCAGAGGAGGGAGACCACAACTTCTCTGGACATCCTGTGCCAATGCTCTGTCACCTGCACAGTACAGAAGTGCTTCCAGTTTCATAGGTGGAAAACATCATCTTTAGAATGATGTTCTCCTGAAACTATCAAAGACGTATCTTACAGATGTTTACAGCAGACTTTTTTTTCATTACCTTGAATGATTTAAGATTATCTAAAGCCAGTCATCTCGTAAAATACAGATGTTATGCCTAATGTGACACTGGAAAGAGCTGCACATGCTTCAGGACACGTAGGGCAGTGGAAGCCTTGGAGTTATTTATTATGCCGGGAGGAAGTACTACAAACATTCAGCTAAGGATACCTGAAGAGAAAGGCTTCTTATTCTTTGCTACTGTAACTGTATGACTTGGCTTCACTCAAGTTCTTATTGCATGGTGCTATTACTGTGAAAACCAAGTGTCAGCACGTACTATGACATCATTACTCTGTATAAATATTGTTAACAGTCATAATTTTCAAGTTTTTGTTGAAGTTGGTGCTTCTAGTTTAGAAGATTACCCTTGAATACTTGATTTTAGTTAATGGAAACTGGTATAATATGAACTTTTTATTTGGGCTGTTCCTTTAAAATATGCTTGTGATTATAAACAAGCAAAGAACAATGGGTAATATGGAAGTTTCAACTCCACTGTTTTTTGTGAGGTGCAGTTCTGTAAGTTCTCACTCTGATCTTTTGTCAGCATCAATTGCCAGTTCCAAGCTTCTGGTAAGAGATGAAGTACTGCACTTCAGCTCTAAAGTTTTAGAGATGTTTTTAATAGTGTTGACCCCCATTTAAAGATTTTTTAACTTAAGGGTTTTTTTTACTTCATATATTTTAATGATCTTTGTGAGCAGAGTGGAAGAGATTAGCAAAATGAGTTATGTGTGTGGTGAAGCAGTCTTCAACAGTTCCAAATTTAATCTGTCCAGTAACACGTTTTCCTTATCTACTTGTCATAAATCATCTGGTTTACAAAAGATACATTTATCTGGAATATTAAAAAGAAGTATATTGCCTACTGTATATAATCAGGATGTTTTTAGAATCATTAGGAATAGCAGTTGTAGCCAAGTGTTCATCTGCAAGAAATCTCCTGCCTTAGAAAATGTAGAACTATGGGATTTGTACGTAGTTTTATACTGTGTGATCTTGTGCACAGATTATTAAAAATATTTCTTTAAAAGCAAATGAAATGGAACTGGATTTGTCTTATAGGATTGCTGTTTATGAGGAGATCTCTAGTTAGAAGAAAATAAATGGTGAGGACACTTCAGTGCTAGAAGTTGTGGTAAACAGGCCTTAGTGTTATCATGTCTTTCTTGGAATATCAAAAAGGAGGGGAGGGCGGGGGGGGGAACAGTAGTAGTTTTAAATGGTTTCACCTGGAGAGGTATACAGTAAGAAAAAAACAGCCTAAAACTGAATGCAACGTATATATGGGAGATAGGTCTTTTATGAGTAACTGCAAGAAGTTTTCTAGACCTTTAAATTCCCCCTACACAAGTTGGTTTTCATGAATACTTCAAATGCGATGTTTCATTCTCCTTTTTCTCTGTTCCTCAAGCACAGGCAGCTGCATTTCCTCCAGCCTTTGTTTCAGTCCTAAAATAATTGGCTACTTTATGAAATCTAATTGCTTCATTTAATTGTCTAACACAGACAGCTTAGTAACACATGCAGTATCTCATAGCTCTCACTGGCACTCAGCATTCCTTAATACAGACTCTTGGGTTGATTATGTTTCAATTTAAATTTGATTTCTAGTCACTGTCTTTGTTTCTTCCATAATTGCCAGAAAGTAGTTTGTGTTTTCCTTCCCATTCTCTGCATAGGTCACCTCTGTCCTTAAAATATGCTCCAGCATGGAAAATATTTTTCCAAGTTGTTTTCCCTTTATGATTTATCACTCCTTTCCTCTGCCAGTGGTTTTATTGTGAGTTTTAAGGGTGCACCAGTAGAACTGCAGAAACTAGTTCACTGCTTCAACTACATTCCATAAGAGCAAGAATTATGGGGGTCAGATGAGAGGTATGGGGTTTTGATGCCTGTAAGGGGTGCAAGAACTTTCGAAGAAACTTGGATTTCATAACAGTTTTCATAGCAGAGACTTAACTCCATGTTGAGAGGTTATTTTGCAGTGGGTTCTGAGAACTGTAAGCTTAGGAGAGAGAAGGAATAAATTTACACAGCTGCCAAGAAAGTCAGATTAATAAAGAAAAGATGGGCTTCTGTGCAGTAAACTCACAGGCATTCTTAATGGCTGCGTGGGCATAAGTTTCTTCAGAACTATTTCTTCCACTGCTTCCCCTCAAGAACATTGCTCATTCGTTTCTTATAACAGTTAAACATGTTAAAATGTGCTGTGTTGCTGATGCTAGGTAAGTTTAAATTCAGTAATTCCTGTGCCTGGATAAGTGTTGGAGATTGAGGTGTTTTCTCAGTGCTTTCCAAATAGTCTGTGCTCACAGTCCTGCTTGTTGATGGTGACATAGCTTTCCTTTCTTTCAGCCTCGTTTAGTTTCTCAAATCAAAGGTTAATTAATTTCACATCCCTGACAGCTGAGTACTTAAGATGGCTTTCAGTCTACAGAATAACTGGCTGTTGTAGCAAAGTTAAGGTTTTTGAAGATTTGTTCTCTAAGACTCTAAAGAGGTTGATATTTTTATATATGTTGTATAATATATTGTAAAGCCGTTCTCGAGGTTTACATCTCTAATATGACATGTTAACTTTGCGTGTCTCACATGTCACAAAGTTCTGAAACTGGCATTTTTACTTACTTCATAGTGTTCTGGCCTTCAGATCAGGCTGTTGTGCTGTGTGAAATTATACAAGGGGGAATTTGGACCCTTGTCAAGGAGACGTATAAAGCATTCAGTGGGGCTTTTCTGTTGACTACAGATTTACAGGTGAGTCTGCCAGTACAGACTTAGATTGTTATATCTAACACTATATATATATATTACTATATAGTGTTATATCTAACACTATAAAGCAATAACATTGCGATCAAAAATGCTAACAGTTCTTAATAATTTCTGCTTCATAAATCCATTATTCCTGTTGATCACAGCTGGATTATTAGCTCTAGAAAATAATTTGCACAATTTAATAAGCGAGTGCTTCTTATTGTTACCCGTCTCAACAGCTTTGCCTTTACCTGTAGTGAAGTGTTGCCCAAGGTGCTGTATGACAGTATTTCTGTACACTGGTTGGGAAGTGATTATTTGTGCAACCCTGGTACCAGATCTATGTACAGTCAGCATATAAACTATGAAGAAAGTTTTATATAAAAATTGAGCCTCAAAATTATTCTTGTCATAACCTCGTGAATTTTAAGCATTTATGCAGTTGTAGTTCTGGACAAAATTACTCTTTTTTCTTACTCCTTTTCAGAATTTGTAATATTTGTTTTTAGAAAGATTTATATATATATACATATACATAAATATATCTTTATAAGAAAGAGGTTCCTGCATCTACATCCATGTGCTAAACAAAAAAAGAATGATGTAAAAAAAAATAATCTGACCATTAGAGCTAAACGTTTCTCGTTTTTTTCCCCAACCAACAGTTTCCCTGAGAGCTGGTTCCTGTAGCTTCTAGGCATAGTGCCAAATTTTGGAAAAAAATTGCAGAGAAAACGGGAATGAAAAGGGTGCAGCACCTGGCAGGTCTGGGCCCATGGTTTCTGGGATCTAAATCCTGTATTCTTTCTTTATGCTGTGTTGAATGGGAGCAGAATTTAGTCACAACTTCCTGGCTGTGAAGTCCCTAGTGTGGGAAACCCTGGTTAGCCGGAATTACCCTCAAAGCCATTATTCCCATGGCAACTGCTTTGCACGGGAGTGCACTGGGCATGTGGTTGCAGCATGCTCCCTCCTGGCTATCCAGCTGGCTGAATAATGCTGGGAAGCTGTTAGTAATTGGGAGACTTGCTGCCGTCCCTGGTAGCTGACCATGCATGTCAGAAAGCTCAACTCCCAAGTGCAGGAACATACAGCAGAATTCCTGACTTGATTTTCTCCTTTCATCCCATTGGGATGGAAAAAAAAGGAGAGAAACAGGGCTAGAAATTAAAACATTTGGCTTTGACATTTCCTGAACATCACTTGAGCACATGGTGCTTCCATCTCTGTATTTAACCTGGGCTTTAAAACTCAAACTTGTGTGTCTAACTGCATGTTTGTGCATGAAGTAACTCATATATATGCAGATGAATGAAAGCTAATGTGAGTTAAAGCAAACAGCATGTACATTTCTGGCTAACAGCTACCTGCAGCTCTGTCATATGCCCTTTAAATAAGTGGACTTCATTATACAGTTATTTTCTTCAAAACATGCTACTTTTTACAAAGATTAGCACTTAATATGTTAAAGAATGTTGTCTCTTTTATGCTACATTGCATCAGAGTGTCAATTTCCACACTTGGGCTCTGAGTTGTAAGAGATGCTAAGAGGAATGGTGTGTAATAGATAACTGCAGGTGTAAGTCTCTTTGTTCCACACAGCATTTTCTTCTTTCATTTCCTGGACCTTTATCATGACCAGCACTCCAGCCCTGGCTCACTTTGAGCCTTTCTTACACAACCAAATGAGACAGCTGAGCTAAGTGACAATTCAAACCTGTGGTTTTGTGTTATGCTAACACAATATATGCCATTACTGTAACTACCTGACTGTGAACAAGAGGTACCCAAAAACAGTGGACTTCATTCTAAGAGCAACACTGTGGTCATGGCCCTCATTCTCATCCTGGGTTCAGTGCACCAAGGAGGTGTTGAGCAGCAAAGTGTCCAAGATCTCAAACAGCCCTTCAGCACTGTGGAGTCTCCTCCTACTGCAGGACCTGCCAGCAAAGAGGGGTGACTGCTGCTCAGGGTTGAGCTGTGGGAGTTTGTTCTGTGAGGTCTGGGAAGTTCCCATGGGTTAATTCAGAGAAATTTGAGAGAAATTAAATCGGTTCCTTTTGCTTAAACAGCACCTAAGATGCCTTATAGGCTTGTCCCTTTTTCTCCTTTAAGGGTTACTTTCATCCATTATCTCCCTCCTACAGACTCGTACCCCCACACATCATGAATGTTGAATAATTATCCTACAAAAACTGGAGGGAAGACAAATATTGGTTTTCTTGGTGGTTAGAAAAGGACTTCTACACTGTTTGAATCACCCCTAACTGTTCAGACAGCCTGCTCCAGTGAGTTTTAATGGTTTCAAATAGGAAATGACAGCCTCAACTGTAGGAAAGTGGGCACTGGTAGAATTGCCCTGGTGCCTGTATCCTGTTTCTTTGAAGTGTTATCATGTCAGATGTTACAGCAGCAGTGGCAGGTTCCTGTTTTCCCATGCAAAGAGAGGCAGTGGGCAGCTACTGGCTGAGGAATGCTTCCAGCTTCTTTCAGTCATGTATTTTGGTATCACAGAGGTGGTGTTACTGAAGGCAGGCAAAACAGCTTCTAACCATGCAATCGAACCGAGCCATGGGAGCTGAAAAAACTTTTCTTTGTACGCTCATAAACCTTGCTAAAAACTTTACTGAAACCATATACTTTTTTGCAGCATTTTGGTTGCAAACTGATAAAGGTATGAGATGATCTCTTCACACTCTGAAAGCCGGGACTCCTTTCCCCATTGTGACTGCTCTGCATCCTCACCTTTCTGCACAGCATGGGCTGTTTTATATCACAGTCTAACAAAGCATCACTATATTTGGTACCTAACACTTCAAATTGTGGACGGTGAATTTGGACTGGCGTCAAATTTGATGGATCTTTTTATTGTAATATAGTACTGCAGGATTTATTTTAGTCATATAAGAGTCGCTGAAAAATCTCCTTACTAGCTGGATGCTTGTGGATGTGCAGCAGTAAGCACAGTATGTAACTGCTGGCTAATCTCCCAGATCTGATGGTATATGGCGTTATAGTGGAATCAAACTTGGGCTGTGTTATTTTGGTGAAAGAAAACAGTACATTTTTTTATGGGAAACAAAGAAAGTGTTAGATGTGAGAATGGCATGCCTTCCCAATCCACCTATGCTTGTGTATGTGTACATACGCATACCTCTGTGTATGTATGTATACATATGCATACATGCACACACCCTTAAATAAAGCTATTTGATATCATCTGGAAAACAAGATTTTCCTGACAGTGCTATTTCTCAGTACTGTTTCTCAGACTTGTGTCTATCACTGTAAGCTGTAAAGAAATATAGCCCTATGACAATCTCTAAG
Source organism: Odontophorus gujanensis (assembly GCA_013399175.1). Classification (NCBI taxonomy): domain Eukaryota; kingdom Metazoa; phylum Chordata; class Aves; order Galliformes; family Odontophoridae; genus Odontophorus; species Odontophorus gujanensis. The sequence continues at coordinate 791,428 of VXAB01012785.1, forward strand.
ATCAGCCCCAGTTTTGCATGAAAGAGTTGTGTTGTATTTTGGGGCCAACACTAAATATTAAGTAGAAATGCTGGGCCAGCTGCTGCATCTTCAAGATCAGGCAGAGAAAAAGTGATTTTAAAGCAGTGTTTCAGACTCAAAGATTTAAATGCAAGAGTTGGCTTACTTCCTAGTATACATTAGAGCAGTCATGGGTTCCTATTATGATCAGCATTTTCCTCCAGTGTAATACTTGAGGCCAATACCAAATCAGTACTCTGACATTAACTCTCTGTTCTTTACCCCATTACTGCTGCTGCCTGCAAGAGTGAGAGCCAACACTATAGTTCCTCAATAAGCGTTCACATTTTAGAAACAGTGTATGTGACCAAAGTGAACAGAAGAATCCCTCCTTCTCATTTTGCACACTTTGAGTTGAGTTGTCCGTGGTGCAGATGCTGCTCACTCCCAAGCTGTCAGCAGAGTAGTGCCAATTCCCAGCCTGTCTGTAAATGATTAAGGAAGAAGATAGGTTACTCTCAGCTCCAAGTTCCTTTTGTGGCAAGGGCAACGATTCACCTAACTGAAGCTACCAAATTAACCTCACCTTGGCTAGACTATATTTTGTATTTGTGTATGAATAAACAATTCCTGGACATTGTAAGAATTATCATCCACAATTGTTTAAGGGACAAGAGGGAGTTAGGCTTAAGTGGATCTGAAGGAGGATCTGATCTGTATGGGGAGTACCAGCTGACTGATGGTGTGCAGCACACAAAGAAGGATCCCAGCACTCTTGGCCTCTGTGCATGAGCTTAAGTGTCCTATGGCCGCCTCACTTACAGACCACAGCTAGAGCCTGATCATGAGTAAATATTTACGTTGACTCTTTTAAATGTGATTTGCAATGCAGATAGATGACGTGATCACTGTGTCTTTAAAATGACCTGTGTTCAGGAGGAGGTTATAAATCATGTGCCCTGCTTGTTACAGCATCGATGAGCAGTGTCAGGGCTGCTGATTTCTATATTGAATTATTCCCCTTTACATCTTATACAGGATGGCTTTCAGACATTTCTTAAATGTTTTGTTTTTATATTACTATTCCCAATCTGTTTGAAGATCAACTTATTGATGTGGCTTAGGGGCAAGATAATGACAAGGCTTTTTCAGCTTTTGTCCAACTTTTTAGAAATAATATCATTGAAGAAAGAGCTAGGAGAAGGCCGCATTTCCTCTTATTTCTTTTGCAACCTACACACCATGTAATCTTACCTTCAGCATCTAGATTGTGTCTTTTTACCTAGTATCTGCCAACATTAATGAATCGGTATTCGATAAAGTTGTGTAAATACATCCAAACAAAGGAACAAGACATTTGGGCAAACAAAAAGGCAAAAACTGGAATGACTAAGAGTATTGTTTGGCAAAACACAGGAGCAAATCTTTTGTTGGTAGCTGAGGTGAGTTAAGCTCTTTAAGACCTTAATGCAGAGTGCATTTCTCAGTTTTTAAATTACAGAATATCCTGAGTTGGAAGGGACCTGTAAGAATCAAGTCCCAACTCTAGGTCTACTGGATTCCTGCCTTCTCTGAAAGGCTTTATAGAGTCTGCTCCCTGCTGCATGTCTCACCCAGGCCATTTTGTGTATACTCTGGATTTATGGATTTGCAAGGCATTTTGCACAAAATCATGGCATTTCTCTGAAAGAAAGGGATGAGAGAAACTCTCTCAGCTTATATACTGACAGTCATGTGCAAACTTTCATGTATTTGCTTTTAACTTAAGAAGTTTATGGTATTGGTATACCGTCAGATGGTAGGGACAGACCAATGCAGAAGCAAACAGAGCAAAAACGTTATGTAAATTTTGCAGAAGAGGAGAAGCATTGCTTGCTGTGTTCCCACTATTTTTCTTAGTGTTTGTTTCAAGTTGACTTGAGCATTGTTCCCAAAGGTCTTTTTTGTTCATCTGGCGTAAGTAGATCCGCTTTTTCTAAAATATTGTCTGCTTTCCCTCCGGGTTCTTCTCTGACTGATTCCTTTTAAAAGTCACTCTGCTGCTTAAGGCTACTAGTAGGTATTCTGAGCTGAATGTTTACTGTTATACGGATTGCACTTATTTTCTGTGTCAGACTCTGACCTAGTAACCCTCTTCTTCTCCAAATGCCAAAGGTGATGTTTAGTGTAAAATGTCTTGGTTGCCTAGGCAGAATCGCTATTAATCAGAACAGAAAAATGATGTTGGGTAATGGCCTTTCTTCAGTAGTAGTTTAATACATCATATCTATTGGCAGATAAATTCATTTGAGCCTTGGGTAACCTTGAAACTGGAGATATTTTTTGGCAGTAAGCATTGGTGCCATTGCAGGTTTCCGTAATTGTAAAAATTTTAATCTGTTACAGTTTTCTGTGTGAATTGATTTTGAGGCTGTGTTTTCACTCACTACTTTGTCAGATTCATTTTCGCAAATTAATATTTTTAGCAAATATTTTTGAAGACTGTGGGGAATTATAAAACGGTGAAAACAAACACTGAGGGGTTGGACTTGATGATCCCCAGAGGTCCCTTCCAACCCCTACGATTCTGCGATTTAACTCCTGTGTACATAAACCAATGATTCACTGAAAACGTTATTTACATTTTCATTTGCCTATAAGCTAAAGCTGGTTGCACAGATAAATGTTGTCTGTTTTCCACACATATGATATGGAAGTAATGCCTTACCAACTTTATTACCTCTGCATACTGCACCAGGGAATATTCCAATTCAGCATGCATCTGAATAATGATGACAGTGACTGGTGCATGCAGTCTCACACAGCCAATGTGTGTGTAATGAAAGGTATGCTAACATCTTGAAAACTAGTCAGTTAAGAATTAAAAATAAGACTAAGTACTGTATGAGGTTTCTCTATTTGTTTTTTAAATGCCTTTATCTACTTTCCTACAACAGCATGAGGGGCTAATAATAGAGGATGCTGAGTACATAGAAATCATGGTCCAGTTTGCTTAGTGCCCACTCCAAAGCCACTTGAAGCAGTAGAAGCCTTTCCATAGCAGACAAACTAAATATATACATATATATATATGTATATTTTTTTTCTTCAAACTCTAACTTACAGGAGCAGAAGAGTTACTTTCTGTGCAAATTATTTTTAATGTAGTCAGACTATCTATAAAGCTCCGTGTGTATGTTATTAAGATAATAAAATCATATTTTTTCCCCAAAACATTCTAAAAAGATGAATTTTGAAATGATCTGCTGTGAATCAACTCCCATTCCCCCTTAGTATTCAGAAGCAAGTAGTTGAAAGACTGCTTGTCTGTGGAGCTCAGTCTAAGATCAGCACATGAGTATACAAAGTGTTTTGAAATAAAAAAAAACCATAAATCCTATTTCTTGGTAATTGAATTTGTATATATTCTCAGAGATTGCCATGGCTCTGTATTTGTAAGTCCCAGTTGTGCAAATATAATCATTTAATTTCAGACCAGTTAGAATTAATGAGTAAGGCAGGCAAGCCTCGGGCTGCAGCACACAAAGCAGAGAACCTGATTACAGTACTTTTCATTTCCATGGATATTCACGTTCATTTGACTTGCTTTCCTACAAATGAGATGTGGCATTTCTCGCACGTATTTGGCATCTCAGTCCAAAATTTATCTCTGTCTGCTTCAGCCACCTAACTGTGTCTCTCACAGCCAGAGTGCAGCTGCCTTAGTCTCTCCCTGCAGCCAGTGAGAAAACAAGCATCCCAAGTGAGTGATTCATGGACCACACCAAAGGTCTGAATCGCTCCCATGGAGCGGCTCTCTCACTCCACTGATTACAGGAGGCAGGCACGGGTAAATGGGTTCAGAGTGTAGGTGATCAGCCAAGTGGAATGTATCCAGACCTGCTCCAGTGAGTCAGGAGGTGCAGTATCACAGCTGTTTCTGAATCCTTGACTCCAGACCTTTCTGCTTCAGCTATGCCACATGAATTTCCTGAAAATGTCCTTTTTTTTTTTTCTTTCTTTCTTTTTTTTTTTTTTTTTAAGCATAACTAAATGATGTTCAGCCATATTGCCCTGAACTTATAACTGAAAGGAATTGCAGGTATATGTCATTCGTTATATTCCAACAATCTATTTAAAGATGCACTGAAATTGTTATATACACACTGTAAACTACTTTTGCATTAGATATTAGGGATATATTTTACTCAAGACTGAACTAATTGATACTTCTCTTTAGAAAGTATTTATAGCTCAGGGGGATTTCTGTCACTGTAGATCAATACAAAAAAAGATAACAGCTGCAACAGTTCTGTGCTGTAAGCTGCACAACTGGAGCTGAAAGTAATCTGCAAACCTTTTCGAGTTCAGTGGGTTTGTGCTTGAGTGGGCATATGCATTTTTGGTTGTAGGAACAACAGCTGAATTTAGAAAATATTTATAGTACTGACATACCCAATAAAATAAATGCTGTATGATTCCCATTAAAATACAGGCTGTAAGTTCATCTGCTCTCTTAAAAGTTTTCTGCACATCTTCAGAGCTGTCTGTTTTGTGGAGGCTGTTCTTCCTATCAGATGAAGTGATCCAGCTGAAAACCCTCTGAGATTTCAGAGCAGTTCAGTCAGATCTGATTTACACCTGTATAAATCAAGCACAAATCCATCTAAATCTGTACGTTACAAATAATGTGTTGATATAGAGAACAGTGCCAAGGCATTGTTTCTAGAAGTTGCATCTTCTGTTGCCAAAGGGTTGACACATTTTCTAGTGCACTTATCCCTACACATGGGCATAGCCATTAATTGCTCTGTTCACTTCTTTATAGACCACGACATAGTTTCAAACCCTCTTGTTGCTTTTCCCCCCAGGCAAAGAAGCTCTTCTCCTCAGCAACCTCTGGATGTGTTTGTTATGGCAGAAGAATGGCCATGCATCTACTGACAGAAAAGTAATTGTTGCTGTCAACAAAAATCTCCTCCTTTCAGTCTGAAATTAGTGAGACATGTTCAAAACACATTTTCCCAGTAAGGCAGCCAGGAAGGATGAGGAATAAGCACAGAACCACAGGCTCAGCTCAGAGGGGAGAAGCCTGCAGACCCTGATTTTTCCCAGGTGATCTGATGTGGTATAGGCAGGCCAGTGGCAGCAGGTGGCTTCCCTCAGCCAGCTGGGGAGGGCAGGAAGGGGCTGCTGCTGCTTGGCTGGGATAAACACTGGGGCTACATCTATCATGTGACAGGAAAGCTGAGCTTTTTTTTTTTTTTTTTTTTTTTTTTTTTTTTTTTTTTTTTTTTTTTTTTTTTTTTTTTTTTTTTTTTTTTTTTTAAATTTCCCCTNTTTGTTTTTACCATCTTTTGTTGAACTTCACCATGTGGTTTTGAGGTGCAGGGAGTGGTGGGGTGTCTAACTTGGGTCTCCAAAGCAGTGACTTTGCTGCCGGCTGCTTTCGTTCATGGCTCTTACTGAACGTGTCTCCAAGCGTAGTGCCTCGCCAAATGCCATGGGCGGGCAGCCAGCCCTCTCACTGAACTAATAAAAAAGTCATCGTGCTCATTCAATGAAAAGATCCAAGCTGCTCACACTTGATGCCGTACAGCATGTCTTGGGGCACATGCCCAGGTGGAAGGAAGCAGGAAACTATTTTTCTTGTACTGCAAATAAATAGAAATGCCAAGAAGTATTTTGGTATTGTACATGAAATACTTAGGAATTCTCTTGACTTTATCCTGGGTATTTCATGTGTATTATGTGCAAGAAGGAGTGTTACACAAAGATCCGATGATTCAGTCGCACTTTGAAGTGCTGATCCTCCCTGCACTCATCTGACCTGGCCTATACTGTGCTTCACGCAGGGAGGCACACAACGTGGCTTTGAAATCAGGCCTTCCTGATCTTTTTGTTGAGCCTTAGCAATTTCTGCTGTACGAAAGATCTGGTCTTTGAGTATAGTACTCAGAAAGCAAACTGCCTGACAAAGACATTAGCAGTACAGCGTGTGGGAGGCACATTCTTGAATGGGATCATCTGGATTCAAGCTTTCTTCTGGACTAAGCTCTCCTTTTGGGCATGAATAAATGCCTGGCTCTTCATATAAGAGGAGACAGTGCCTCTCTTTTATATGAGACATTTAATATGCCATGTGAACTCTGTTCCTACCTGAGGCTCTGGAGACTGAAACCCATTTATCAAGTAAGTGCCTAAACCACATCTCTCCTCTAAAAGTTGTGCAAAGAGTAATAGAAGATTTGGAGATGACAAAGACTGTGGTAGCAACTCCTTTAGGGTAAGGAGAGTCTACGGGTGACACCTTTTGCTTCCTAGAAGGGAAGTCCAGCCAGGATGAGATGAGCTGGGAACGCTGCATGAGAGTGCCTGTGCCTTGTCAACAGACTGGTTGAAGTAAGGATTAATTTAAGCATTTCCTACATCTTTACTCTCCAGTTCAGAACTGTGTGCTATGTTTTGCTTTCATAATGGAGCATGATTACAGTTGGTAGTTGGTAGTATGGTTTAGTTTTGTTATTAACCACTCAAAGACAAAAAAAATTTAGTTTCAAACGCAAAAAAAATCTGCGTTCTAGGTTATCCCAAACTGAGAGAAAATGTAATGATATCTTTCAGGATCTCCGTGAATACAGAGTTTCACGTATGAATTTATTCCACATAACCACGGTCTAAGCAATTAGTCTGACTGGATGTAGAGCAGTGTCCAATTTTATAGAGTTTGTCAGTTCTGTGCCTATGGTGTTTACCCTTTTAAACTTACATTCACAAACTCTCCATTTGACTCATATATTAAATGAAAATCAAAGCAGGCTGTATTCATTCTAGGGAAATTTATTAGCTTTCATTTTTCTTCATGTATGAAGTGAAGTAGTGTTTGTTCATACAGCTGTAAATCCTATTTTTTTTCCAGCCATGTTTTGCTTTTGCTTGAAAACATTATTCTGAAGAGACTGGTTGACAGTTCCTTAGATGGAAGTGCTCTGTCCACAGAACTGCTTCAGCAGAAATAATCAAGATAACAGGTAAGGATTTCAACCCTTGCTTGCAAGCACTGTCCCACCTGCATTCTCGACTTGCAACACCGATGAGGCAGTCAGGACAAACACTTTCAGTGCATTTGAACTCTGACTCCCAAAGGATGAGGACAAAATAATGAGGATTTTCCTATCAGCAAAAGTATCTCGTGACTGTTGCCCTCACCACCACAGCTGACACACCTGAGGAATATATTCGCAGGGTACAAAAATTCAGATCTCAGCTTAGCGCGAGAGGTAAAGCAGAACTTTTGAGTCTGTGAAACAGAGAAGTCTCAACACTAAGCACCAATTGCCTGTGCTGGCTCTCATATTTGGATCTCTGCCTCCACACTGCAACAGTTTATCGGTTGCTGATTAGCGGTAATGAGATAATTCCATTAAATACTTGAAATAAATTTTGTGGTTGTACTTTTTTGATTACTTTTTCAAAAGTTATTATGGTCCCTATCCTACAAATTTTTTCCTTCTGAGCATCTATATTTCTGGATTCACTGAAACAACTGCAGTGAGAAAGCTTTGGCAGGAGTTCTACACTCTTTGTTGTCAGTGGAAAAAATTTGCTTTACTAGTAATAAAGAAACCTAAGAAATATTTGATAGCAATCAGTTGATGGCAGCTTAATGTAGTATCCTGTAATTGTTGTGCCTGCACATTTTATTGAAAAATTCCACTGTCTAACACATAACAGTAGTTTAGGCACAGAGGTCCATATCTTGTAACACTGGGAGAATGACAGAAAAATTAAATGTTTTTTCATATGTCTTTACTGGTTTGTATGTAAAATATGTTTTTCTTCCTTTCAGAATTAACCCATAATTCTCTTCTTTGCCTCGAGATATTTTTCATGCAAGTGTAAACATGAACTCTGGAAACTGTATAAATTGGTCCTAGAATCGGTCAGTGGATGTAATGAAATGGCTGTTCTGCTACTAGAGGCGAAAAGACTGTTTTCCTTGCAGGGAATTATTTGAAGAAGTTGGTGTCCAGACTTTGATACATGATTGATAAATATTAAAATGGAGGGCTTTTGATAAAAAATAAGCAGAGTGCCACTGATATTGGACTTCTAGTACAGGTGACAACAAAATCATGACAGAAAAAGACCCTTCACTCCTTCCAAAAGTTTGGTTTATTTTTTAAATGCTTTTCATTTTTTTACTAGACCAATATCAATTAGACTTACTTATATTTTTGTATTTCCTTTGTGAATACTGTATTATAGAAGAAGGAAAGAATTACCTGAAATCCTAGTCTGAGAGGTAAGGAAATCCCATCTTCCCTCTTCCCCCTATACATTTTTAGTCCATATGTTTGTGACTGTGCTTAGAAAACTGGGTCAGATTTTCACTTGAATCTGAAGAGTTTATGTATCTTTGGTAGAGCTTTACTTAACTTTAAAAAAGCAGGTCAAGCTGGCAGGATATTTTTGTTTGCTTTAAAGAATGAAAGTCACCACCTGTGGTGTACAAGTACATAATATAATCATTGATTAACAGCATGCAACTTATGGGAGGGCTTTTTTAATGCTGGTAAAATGCAGTTTGTGGCAAAGGAATAGAACCATTCCTCTGTAGAAGCATGTTTAGAAATAAAGAATTGATTATGTTTGAGGTAATATTCAGGACCTACTTTGCAGCATTAAGAAGCTACCTTTGCTTTACTCCAGAAATGTGTTGTTGTGCTTCATAACCATAGCTCAGACTCCATGATTAGTTTTTACATTTATGTGAATCATATGAAAGGATCCCTCAGTGTGGGTAGAAACCCTCAGTAACAGGTTAAAGGAGAAGGCCAAATGAAGAATGACCCTTCTTTTCTCCTCTCCTGTGATTATTTTAAGCAGGTTATGCTAAAATCCAGGCTTACAAGGTTCTAGATATTTCAATATGAATATATATATGCTTATCAATAATAGTATTGTCATACTGAGACTGTTGGACAACACAGGTTAATTCATAGCATTGGGCAGTTTCCTCTGAAACAGCACAGTTGATTTTACCCTTCTTTTCCCCTAACATTTCTATACTGTAAAGATAGATCTCAGTATTTTTTTCTATTACACTTAGGTGTCTTAACTTAGCATTAACTATGCTAACCATCATTTGGCAGAACTCATGATTTGAATGTGCTTCATAATATTTGTGTTTTTCCTTCCAAGTTTCAGCTCCCAGAGTCATGTGATAACAATAGAACGCTCAAGGGAAAATAAATAAATAAATAAATAAATTGAGACCTCATGGCTGTGGAGGAAGGAAAGCTTAAAAATGTGACCCGAATTCACCTGAAGAGTGAAATACCAAAGGGAAGAAAAAGAGCACAGTGTAGTAAATTGGTAGTTGTAAAGATTTCTATACTGGGGGGAAGGAATAGAGACTAATGAATGGTCCTTTCTATTCAGTGGTAGTTGTCTGTATCTTCCATTCACAAATGAGGTGTCACATAATCTAGGCACAAAACCACACCAGCTTCAGCGCGGGGACTGTTACTTGGCATGACACGACTCGGTCTCTGTGACCGGCCCATGGAGCTTTTCAGAGCTTTTCACTATAAAAGCAAGAATGGGAAACAAAATGCAAATGGTTTATTCATAGCAGTAATGCAACTCTCGCACAGAGCTCGAGAAGAACGGAGAAAGAGAAGATTTCTCCAAGCTTCGCCTATGGATTCCATTCTGATTCAGGTGAACGGAAAAAAAGCTCTAAAAGCACAGCCATCCAGGAACAGAGTGGAAAACACTATGTGGAAAACAGACACGTGGTGTTTTGGAAACAGGTCACATTGAAAAAAAAAAAAAAAGACATTATTTTGTCAGTGTAGCCACAGCCTGCTTCCTGTGGGGAATGGGCTGTGCCAGCGAGGCCACCTCTGGCTGGTAGGGCCGACCAGACAATGTGGATGAAAGCTTTCCAGCCTGGCATGCACACAGTGCAGTGGTTGCCGTGAAAGAAAGCTCAGCACACTGTTTCAGCGTGCAGGTCGCAGACAGCAGGCCGAGGCGCCGATGGAGGGGCCATGCCGGCAGCCTGCTACAAGCAGCGGGCAGACCCGCCCGGCAGGGCCGTGCCATGACACGCCGGGCCCCTGAGGGAACGTTGCTCCGGCCGTCACTGCACGCTGGCAGCGACTCCTGTTGCTCAGCGAACGTGCGTCCCAACCCAGGGCGCTGCCGCCAGAACGGGGCAGCCCTCCTTTCGGGCGGGTACATGTGGGCGGTGGGAGCGTCGCTTGTAGGGACAGGGGACGGCGCGCGGGAAAGCAGGATTCGAACTCGCGAGTACGGCGGAACTGCGGGACCCGACCCGAGGCGGCGGGGACGGAGAGGAGGGCGGTCCGTGGCCGACCAGCTCGCGGTGCATTGTGGGCCCCCGCACTGATTTATGCGCGAGCCGCAGAGAGCGCCGGGAGACGCGGGAGGCGGCGGCGCGGAGGCGGAGGTGGTGGGCAGCGCTGGCGCGGCGCGGAGCTGCGGGCCGGCCGGCGGCGATCCGAGCTCTGCGACAGCGCGGGGGCTTCGGCGCTCCCCCGGGCCGCGCCGCCACCGCCGCGGGACGCAGCGGACACCCTGCCCGGCCTCGGCCGGCC
>VXAB01012785.1:802088-824059 GCA_013399175.1 Odontophorus gujanensis
GACCGGCGACCGGCGCGGGGGGACTGCTCGGCGGTAGGGCCCGGAGCGGGAGGCTCGCTCGGCTCTCCCGACGTCGGAGCCTCCCCGTGCGGGCTCGCGGTTGAGGGCCTTCAGCAGGAGGCGAGGCCCGTCCCGGCGCGGGGCAGTGAACTCCGTCTATTCGCGCAGCATCTTTGTTCGGCGGGCCGTTGCTGTGGAGAGGAGCGGCGGGGCCCGCACCGTCGCCTTCCCCGTCCTTCTCCCGGCCGGGAGCTGCCACCGCGCTCTGCTCCGCGGCGGATGGAAGGCTGAAGGCTGCGCTCCGGCGCGTCTCCCTTCCCCGCGTCTTCCGACCCGATATCGGCTCCTTGTTGCTGGGATTATAAATGTTTGAGCGAAGACCCAGGAAACTGAAAGGAGAGCCTCCTGTTGGAATTCGCAGAAGAGAAAAGAAAGGAGGCTTTTCCAAATCCCTTGCGATAAAACTCGAGCTGTTTTCCCGTGCTGTCCGTATTCTGTTTAATAATGCGATTGTGACCTGAGCGGGGTTTCCGAGCCATGAACTGTTGAAGCTTTTGCACCAGTGCATCGGACTACGTTTTTCTTTCTGCACATGATTCCACCATCCCAGCTGTTGCAGGACCTACGGGCCAACAATAAACGGGAGGCTGAGGCCGCTTATTTTCACATTCTTGTGTGCTGGGGACTTGGCTAGTTAGCTGGAGTTGCTGCTACTTTTTACTGGAGCTGCTCTTCATTGGGCAGGTTTATTTGTTTTCACATACACGGGGCGTTTGAGTTAAACAGATGTTGGACTGTAGCTGAATGGATGCTTTGCAATCCACGAGATTTTGGAGGATAACAAAAAACTTATAAAAAAAAATCAGAGGAGCTGGTACTGCTGGAAACCTGGAAACCATTTTCCAAGCCTTTTTCTTTTATTGAGCAAGGTAAATAATGTAATGGTGTTGAAAATACGGGGCTTATGGAAATCGTGCATGAAGGTGTTGCAGAGCTCTTGAGGGTGTACAGAACCTTTCAGCAGGTTCAGAGGTGTAACCTTGTTAAATGGCTCCGAAGCTCAGTTTTTCTTTAAAATGAGCACAGAGCTTAATGCTGAGAACAAACTGGTAACTGAGAGAGTCTTTTTTTTTTTTTAAATGTTACAGATTTGTGATGTTGAAAGAGGCTGTCCTAAGAACTTCAGAAGTCTTGAGTGGTTCAGTGAAAGAGTGCAGTTAAGCATTTGTAAATATTTGTATGTTTTTTTATGCTTTTGAGAAACTTGCTATCTATTTGTGATGAACTATTACGGTTTCCTAAAAGTCCTTTCAGTTTGACTGTAGTGAAGTGCTTATATTTGCATAATTAATTGTATTCATACTCTGCCTTAAATTATTTTCAATTACCTTTACCTTTGTGTTGTTATTGACAGTGAGAGTTGCCACTGTTTTGTAATGAATTTCTTCTTTTTATCTTTCTTTGTTTTTATCTCCCAAATTTGGACTATGTGGATTTACTAGTAATTTATATGCATCACATTTACTAGAGGGATTCTACAAGACAGCAGCATAAGCTCAAAGTGCTGTTTTAGATAGATATTATCTTTGTATGTTGAAGACCTGGGAGAAGGGTATAATGATTCTCAAAATTTGCAGTATAATCAGTAACTGGGTAAAGTATGTATGTAATTTTTGGTGGCTTGTTGCATACCTTATCTTTGTTTTTTAAAGATCTCAGCAGCAGTTTGCTTTTAACAGAAAAGAAAAAACAACAAGTCCATTAAAATGAGATCATAGTTTGAAAAGTAGCTGTAAAAATCTGGTTTTGCAAGATGTCACAGGATTCTCATTATGAAGCGATGCTGTGATTAAATTGGTTGTCTACCTCTTCACCTACAGCCTTAATGAAATAGTGGCAAACACTGAGGTGTTGGCAACCTTTGCTGATGCTATCATTGAGACACATAAGCTGATATTATAGATAGTATCCAAAGTCCCTTTGCTTATCCTGTTTAGATTTGTTTGACTTAAATGTACGGTCTTTGTTTTGTCTTGTTTTGTTTCAAGATGATGTGTGAGGTGATGCCAACCATCAGTGAGGCAGAGATTCCCTCTGGGGGAAATGGAGGCCATGGTTCAGGTTCCCCATTACAGTCAGATGCTGATTCCCATTTTGAGCAGTTAATGGTATCCATGTTGGAAGAAAGGGATCGCCTTCTGGAAACACTAAGAGAAACTCAGGAGACGCTAGCATTGACCCAAGGCAAGCTGCACGAAGTTGGTCATGAAAGAGATTCCTTGCAGAGACAGCTCAATACTGCGCTTCCACAGGTATGGACATTTTGAGAAGAAACTGTTTTCTGATAATTTTTCTCTGTCAAATTTTATTGTTGTCTTGTATATTCAATTTACTGAACAGATTATGGTAGGGAGAGATAAATCCAAACCTAGTACTTTCCTGAAGTATTTGTTGGTGCCTGCTCATTTTGAGAAAGGTAGAAAAGCAAGGTGCATAGAGCACATCACCCTGTTCCCTCCAGTATGCTTTCCCTGTTTCTGGCATTTCTTTGGCTCAGGAGTGTGAGGTCCTTTCCACATTGCTTTATTCGGTAGAACCTGGTGGAGATCTTTCTGTCACCAGTGTTTTAGTGTTTCTTACTGCTTGATTCATTTGTGTGCTTAAGAAATGCGTATAGACCATTTTGGTGAAGACTGGTCTGTTACTCTAACACACTTGAGTTAAAATTGACTTCTGGAGGATGCAGTCTGCCAACATATAGCCTGTAGTACTTAACGTATTGTATAGGGGAGTAGTGTGCAGTTGAGGAGGTCATAGATGTCTACAGAACTTCCCTGTTCTTTGCTATTTCTTTCTAGTCTTAATAAATAAAATCAAAACCAACTGAACTTTGAACACTCTGGAAAGCTTTTGATTGTAGGTACAGCGGAGACCACTTTCAGTTGTCAGTTAACTATTGACAGCCTTGCGCTTCCTCACCTTCTTGGTTCTTATCCCAGGTCTGTAAGGGTGATCTTGGGCTTCCATGCGTTGTTACAAGAAAACGTGAATTTTTACAAATATTTGTATGTTCCTAAATATTGTGGTTACTTTTCATACTGTTGAAAGCAGGAGTTTTAAACTCTTATTTCCACCGTATGGCTGGTGATATGTGAAATAATGCTGGAAATTACTTGGGGACAGAAACTAAGAAGTAATAAATGTTAATGTAGTTGGATTGTAATGCTATGATGGAAATCAGAATGGAGAATTTTCCGACCTTTGCTGCTCCGTGTGTTAAATCATGTGCTGCAGGCAAAAATCATTCTTTGTTTTTCTGTTGCTTTTTATTGTAATAACTGTGGCTTCTCTTCAGCTGCTCTTTCAGGTCTGCTGCATTAATGGTTGCCATTAACCAACTGTACGATCTGTGAACTGTTATACTTGAATTTGTGGCTGAGCAGAATCACCAAAGCTGTCTGAGCTGTTCTACATCTTTTTCATTACCAGTTTTCCTTTTACATACTGGCAGCTGACAAGATTTAAAATGTTTTGTTCTAAACATTCACATATGCCCTGCTTGTATGTTTTCACATGAGGTCAGTGGGGAGGCAAGTCTCATGGTTCAGTTGCAACTGTATATAAATACACTACAAGAACAGTCTTTTGTAGATTGCTATTGGAAAATACATGTTGTTTTGGTGTGTAACTGTACCACTTTTATGTTCAGTGGTGCTTGAGCTCAGATGATTGTGGAAAGTGAGAATTGACGCTGCTTTCAAAGGTTACATTCACAAAGTAATTCATTATTCCTGCTGCAGGTCAGAAGTATCTTCTGTATTTGTCAAATCCTTGTTGTTAGTATGGCAATTAATTGATTACTTCAGATTTGTACATTTCTGACAAAGTTCTAATTTGAAATCTGATAAGTGTTCACTAGGAAAACTTTCTGCTGGCTATGGTATTTGGAACTAGTCAAACTTTTTTTGTTAATTATTTCAAGCTGAACATTCTTTTGAACTACTGTCTCAAACAACTCATTGTTCAACTGTGGATTTCAAGTAGGGGTAGGAGCAGGATAACTTTACTGACAACTGCATTACATTTTTCTTTTTTTTCAGGGAAAGAAAGGCTACTTGGCAGTGTGATTTTTTTTTTCTCTAACTTTTTTTCATAGTAGATGTCTTCAGTTTAGTAGAAAGATGTGAAGAACAGTTTGAGTGGTTGCGCAAACACTAGTATAATGGTGTGAATTACTGAGTAAATATCTAGCAAATGTATTATTTCTCCCCTGGCCTAGCGTGTACATGCAGCTAGTCTGTGTTGTTGATTCTGGGGCACTTTATCCTCAGGAGTATTGAACTGACTTGTTTGTAGGTGTGCTTTCTGTTGTTTATGTATTGAGCTGAATCAACCAGTTAGACCATTCTGATGATTCTTGGAAACTTCTTGTGTGTAAGCAGGGGGCAGGGGGGGATGACAGGTTGCTCCTATGCCAAAACTTCTCTGGTTTTGATATGAAGACGCTCTAATGACACTGCTGCAGTTAATTCCTTGTGTTCACTGAATTTCTGTGTATAGTAAAAGAGCCTGTACCTCTGTGTATGTAGTTACAAAATGGCATATCAGTACTTGTGTATTTGCACATCTTTGTAAGTTATAAGAATAATTAGTTCATTCTGCTGCGCTGGTTTCCTTTGTCTAAAACATTGGAGAAGGAGACTCTTCTGTTGCAGTTGTATGATGGGCAGCTAGTAACATAAAGGCATCTGTTCCAATTCTTGTAAAGGTAGAACAGCTATTTGGGGCAGGAAGACTTTTGTGGTGCTTCTCTATTTTACGTAGAGAAGGGCATTTTATTGTAGGTGTGCTTTGTTACGTTCACTTATAAAATTGACAAGCTTTTCTTGGATGAATAGTTGGAAACAAAACTTATCAACATTACCTTGATAAAGTAACTGATTTGTTTAATTTAGGAATGCTTTTTGTTTCCTGGGCGTTATCTCTTACCTTGGTTAAAATTTACTCTGACCTTGGAATATGAATTGGGTGAAATCAAATGGCCATGCAAGAATTCAAATCCACTTTTATTCTTCCTTGTATTCTTCACAGAAGTAATGAAAATGAACATTTTACTCTGGGGAGTTGAATAACTTGTCTCTTCAGTGTAAACACATTCAGTTATGATATAATTCTGGTCAGGTGAATAGCTATCTCTGTTATTTTCATGCCCTTTATGTGCTTTCTACAAATTTTAAGGTGAGCATGCTTAAAACTTGTAAGTTTTAATTTTTAAATGTAAATTTTTCAAGCTAAAGTTTTGATTGTAAGGTTGATGAGTTCCAAGTGACTGCCAGCTCTTGCATTGAGATGTGACAGGCTAGACTTCAGTTTGTTGGTAGAATTCCATGTAGATGTGTCTGTGTGTGCCAACGTCAGGCTTGTTTTGGGCAGAGAGGACTCCCATTTAACTTACACACTCTTACCTAGTGCAGGTAAATGTACAATGGATCAATTCACAGCAGCTCTTATCAAGATAATTATATACTTCACAGAATCTTGTGAGCTAATGAACAAGTACTATGCTTTTGTGATAAAGCAGTACTCTTAAGATCCACCTTAATCTTACACTTCTACTCTTTTAGTCTGGAATGCATTGTATCATTCACTGTGCCAAGTAGCTTTGTTCTTGTGTTTGTCATGGTTCTGTTCTGTGTTCAGAAATGCTGTATTCATGGGGGCATAGATTAGGGACAGATGGGAATCTTCAGTTGGAGGTTCTGTGCATGTGTGTGTATATAAAATTAAGAACACTTAACCGTAATATGGAATTAAGTATGGAAAAACTGCCTGTAATTTTGGTTTGGCTTCAGCTTTACTAGGGGTGCCTGCTGTATCTTCATTTAAAGCGAGTCCCTGCTAGGTCATCCTTAGTTGCATTCTATCTATAATAAATATTTTATCACTGCTACATGATTCTATTAAAAAAAAATAGCATGTCTGTTTATGTTTATGCTCAATTAAATTCAGGTCTGTCTCTATATAATGATTTTTTTTAGTCTGAGAAATAGATTGATGTATTGCATGCAAGAAATATCTAAACTTTTAGTCTGAAGTCTGCCCTGATGTTTTTTAGTAACGATGAATTTATGGATTTGGTTGTCATTTTATTAATGGTGTTGTTTGGATTTCCTCCAGGCAAGTTTTAAATAATACAGGATGTCATAGATGGAGAACTGAGGTCTTGAATTGTGTATAGATATGAAGAACACGGCTGCGGAAAGTACATTAAGGAAAGGGTTTGCCAAACTTTGCAGTAGCTGAAATTTCCTGAGCATTTTAAGTGCAGCTTCATTTACGGTATTCACAACTACTCAGCCTTGAGGTGACGTAACCTGTTCTTCTTACTTCAGCAAGATGTGATTCTGGCTTCTTAGTAAAAGCCATTAGTCTCAGCAGTCTGTCCAGGATTGATAGAGATCTAAAAAGGTTTCAGTTGTGCAGCTGTATGTCAGAGCAGACATAGCCTCCATTTCTTGCCTAGCATTGTGACAGCAAAGATGAACATGAGTCTTTCAGTCGCTTTTTCAGACGAGTATAATTTTATTTCTGTTTATGTTCGGCTGTTCAATTTTACTTGGCACTTACTGTTGGTAAACTACTGGATCGTCTTTATCCACGCTAGCTTAAGTCAGATGGAGATATGGGCTAATGTTTAGAATTCTTCACTGACTACAACAATAAATCTCAGCTTCCCTAACGTTTTTTCATTACAAGGCACAGAAAGACACAGCTTGTGTCCACAAGGCGTATGTTCAGGACCGAACCCCTAGTGTTTGTTCTGGCTTCTCAGTTTTTCATCTAAATGTGTTTGTGCGAGTTCACTGAAACTCAACTGCTCTTACCATGTTCTGTCAATCCCCTTAGTAAAATTAATAAGGTCTAGAGCTGTTGTTTTTATTTTCCTTGGTTGATCCACAGGAAGGATGTATTGGTGACTACATAAAAATGCCTTTTGTTTGTTTTTGATGATGATTTATGGATGTAGCTCTGAAAGATAAGCTGGTTATTTTTCTCACTCTTCAGTCAGCATGCAAATATCTGATAATGGGTATATCAACTTGTGATGTGCTGTAGTCTAACTTGCAGTCTGACCAACAGACTGTATGTGAGCTTGAGTGGAAGGATCTGTAACCAAAGTAAGCAGTTCATAAAACGTGTAGTGCATTTAAGACAAGCTAAACTTTGAAAATATACATGCACGTATGCTAAGTTGCCTGTTGCCACTTGTACAAGAATTAGTGTTTGCTTTGGTATTCTGAAAATAGAGATTTTTTCATCTGGCAGCCCTCCTGCTCTTTCTCTGCTTTTTAAGGGTATACCTCAAAACTTCATTTAATACGCTTGCTCTGAGACTTAGGTTCTTAGATTAAGATTAATAACAAATAAAAACTTTTTTTTTTCTCTTAGGAATTCTTAGTGATTTCACATTGATTGCTTTGTGGCTTTAGTTTCTCTGTTCTGGTGTTTATTTGAGAGATGTGAACGTTTATTGACGCTATAAGATTTGAAGTTAAGTCTGTAGGTTTGTTTGTGGTATGTAAGTTCGCATTATAAATTAACAGCCTTGTGGAAACTTGACTGTCAGGTGCTGTTAGAATTATCATCACAAGACTGAGGATAACAACACTCCCCGTTTGATATTTACTGAATCACTCTTGGAAAGTATTCACTGTGAATGATGTGATAACACCAGATTAAAAATCAGAAAATACCTTCCAGAACATAGCATAGGAACTGAAGTCAGTATGTAGATCATTCACATTGTGTTCTCAGAAAACTTGTGTCTTTGGAAATGAATTATTAGCTGTCCATAGGTAATTTCGACGTTCATAAATTCTCAGCTCAGCCCTTCATCCTGGAACTCAGTTATTATGCATTACTTAATTTTGCATTTGTAATTTCCTCCTCTGCTTATGCTGCTTTTAGCAGGTAAAATGTTTTGCATCTTCAGGTTTGTAAGACTGAATGAATGGTTGGTGTTGACATGTATTAGATAACATTTATCACGATTCCTTTTGTGTATAAATCTCAATCCACAATTACTGAGAAGGGATAAGTTTACATTGTGTGTTTTGGGTAATCTGAGTGTTTATAACTTTCTAAGTACTTTTTTTTCTTTCTCAGCTTGTCTATGAAGTCTCCAGATGTGAGTGAGGAAATGTGTTGAGGTGCTTGCCAGGAAAAATGTTTTCGCATTCTACAGGCTGAAAAAAAAGAATTATTATTTTGCTGTTGAGTGGAGTTTTTCCCTTATTGGACATTTTTTCGCACAAATGCATGCAAATGCTGTTTCTGCATTTTGTAGGATCCAAATGATTTATTTTTTTTTAGTGAGCATCTGTAGGTCACTTGAGGAGATTGTTCTTCTGGTTCATATATTCAGAACTGGAGGAGGACTGTGGTTGTGATACTTCCTAAAACTACTGCTCTGTTTGATTTGGATGTTGTTTTCCTTTAGGTCCTCCATGAACTAACGTGTCGGGTCGTTTGCCTGTGACCTCTTTCTGTTTTGGGACTTTTCCTTGGGTTTCATTGTAAGCTCTACTACAAGCCTGCTCCTTCTGACTGGCTGTTGCTCCAAGGCTCTGGGGCCTGTTCCTACAGTGGCTGAAGCTGTTATGTTGTCAAGAAGAGAAGCTTTATTGCTTAATCTTCTCTTCTGCTATTCCACAGTGGCTAGCCTTGAATTATGCTCCTGTACTTATGCTCATTTCTGCTCAGGAAATGTTTTTTGAGGGTGGCAGTGAAAATTTTAACTGAAATATAACTTTGGTTGCATTTGAAATAACACTGACTTTCTTCGATGCAAGTGGATATAAACAGTCAAGGTATCTTTTCCTGTAGTTCTTCTGGTTTATGGATGTTTAGAAATAGCATTTGGCTTTTGAACATCTATGAAGTGTTTCAGGGTGCTGAGATGAAAAGGTCCTTATGCTTCCAGTATATTAGGCATTGTCAGATATCTTCAGGACAGGTTTTGAACAAATGTCATGTGGCAAAAAGCTTGAACGTTTCAGTAGAATGTCTGTCTGTCTAGTTTTGTTAAGAGAAATGGAAAAAAAAACCTCTTGGAAAAAATATCTTAAGTGTTTTCCATTTTCTGCAGTAGTTAAATGGGCAGCCTTTGATTCTTCTCTGCAGAAGAGCCTCTGTTTGGGTGTGCTCTGACTTGTGCTTACCTTCTGTTGCTAGCACATGGTATAGTTTGTTACCCAATTCTATTTGTCATCTGATCATCTCGAAATATTCTGTTGTTTTTTAAAATGATCTTGTTTCCCCTATATAAATACACACCGAATTTAGTCCTCTGAAATTTAAATACCCTGTAGAGAAACATTACATTTGAAACATAACTTAAAAAAAATAAAACACCAACTACAGCATAGAATATTGCATGAAAGTGAGTAAAAGATGTGCCTGACAGGTTAACAAACTCTTTACCGTAGAAAGAAACGTTTTTTTTTCTTACCTCAGATTTACTGAATGGCACACAGTGTAAGGATATAATTATACAAGCTTAGGTTGCTGATTAGTTTTCACAGTTTAAAAACAGAACAAAATTTACCAGGAGATGAAATTGAAAAAAGAATTTTTGTGTCAATTTGTACAGTTTAGCTAGCTGCATGGCTGAAAAACTGTACTACAAATGTAGTTGAGTCCTTGTGGGTGAGTAAAGTTTAATCACTGTCTTCTCAATGCTAACAACTTCCTGTAATGAGAAATAGTATTTATTTTGACTTACGTGAAAAGGAATTTTGGCTACCCAAATCCTCTGTGTCAACAGTGCAACTTTCTTTAATGTGGAGAGAGTTCATTCACTAAAGAGGATCATAAATTCCTGTTATTTTAATGGTACTGGTTATCTCAGTAAACAGTAAACAGTTTGATTTGTCTTGCTTTTAAAATCTATGTACAGATTTCAAGTGGTATCCTAAAATAAGCCACTGGGAAGGGGGAGAGAGATCTGAAAGTGGAGTTGCATGTTTGTTTTTTTGTGTGCTGAACACCAAATGCTTGATTAAAAAAAAATTAAAAAAATTAAACTGTGAATGCTAAGCTGTTTTCAGAAACCAAATTGAGCAGAAAAGGGATTTCATAGTGCGCATCTGATTTGATCAGTGGCAGGGTTTAAGTTGTGGGTTTGTGGGTTTGACTTGTGGATTGTCAAATGCCCATCATAAAAATCTTGTAACCATATGTACTTTTGTCAATGGAATGTTGTAGTTTAAACTCCCTTTCTCTGCACTTCTACCCATACATGGGATATCTGATAGCTCGTGTGGTGTTTTGCATATAAATTGTTACAGCTGTGCTTTTTGCTGTAGTTTGTGAATGAATAAGATTTGTGGATTTACTGTTCCCAAGGGGAACTCTTGGTAATGTAATATCCTATAAGGTTCTGTTATGTCATATTTAAAGTCATGACTGATATCTTTTGCACTTCAGTCTCTTGCTTCTAGGGTTTAAGGCATGGGCTACCTCTTGCATCTTAAGTTGGAAACACATTAATGAAATGTATTTTTGATGTAATTCAAAGGTCATTGAAAGCCATTTAAAGATTTAAATGGAGTTCTGTTGTGTGAAGAATTCTTGGCATTAGGAATTCTTCAGATAACTTATCCTCTGTGGATATAGAGGATGAATTACAGCTTAGAGACTGTGGTAGGAAGAGCAGAGAGAACAGTCTTACAGACCTCATGTATATGAGTAAATGTGGTCCGGGTCTTCATGTGTGTCTGCATGTTTTAGGGGAACATCTAAATTTAGCATCTCTCTCCAGAGCTCTATTTGCTGTATTCGTTTTTGGTGAGTGATTAAAGTTTGGCTTAGATAATTCCAGGAATGCCTTGGGATACTGCTGTGAGCCTTCATCTTTCTATACTAATACATTTTTGTGCACTTCTATATAGCTGTTGGGGATAAGTTTCTGAAGGTCAGGTCATAGCATTTCTTCTTAGCTTTGTGCTGAAGATCAGGGCAGGTGCATCTAGTACTTTCTTTTAGAACACAGCCAGAGTGTTCAGAATCTCTTTAGAGGGTGTGGTTCGGCAATACTGTCTCCTTAAATCTGAGCCTTTGTTTTAAGAAATAGGGGATTAGGTTTTGTAAAACGGGAATTGAAAAGCTATTTAGGGTTTTAGCTTTCAGCACTGTGCACAGAAGAAACTGCCCTTTCCTCCTGCTGTAATCTTTTTTATGTTGATACTTACATTGGTGCAACTGATTCCTTGCAACTGTAGTCTTTAGAGACCGCATAATGCTTTCTGCATTATGTGTAATGGTTATAAAGAATTGTTCAGGGAGGTAGTAGAGGAGAAATGTGCCAAGCTTGTATTTTATCTCAAATGAGTGCGAGGCCTCATGGTTTCCTGGCTGCATCATCTTTCCCTTGTTTGTGACCCGATGTGGAACAGGAGGTTACTCTTTGCAGGGCAGGGTCCTCACTGGTCCGTCTTTTGCTGCAGCATCTGTTGCTGGTCAGAGCATGTTTCAATGCAATTTGCATGGTCAAAGCAGACTCCTCTTTTCTCCTTTTATTCATACCTTGCTGTTGAATGTTATTTATATCCTTGGCTGGGTCCTGTGAGGTAACATTTTTTTTTATTAAGGTAGTTGTTATGATGTTTGATGGAACTGTTTGTTTTGAATGTCTTTTATGCAGTTAAAACAAACAAGCAACAAAACATCAATAAAAATGCAAAACAAATGTTGACGATCTGTGTTGCTGAGCTGAGCTTTTGTTTTTAAATATTGGACATGTCTGATTTGAGACAAGAGGTTATACTCTTTGAATGGTTTTTAGAGTAGTTTTTGTTTGTAATAGTAAACTTTTCCATAGAGTGATCTAATTGCTTTCCTTCTTAATATTGCAGATTTGAGTATGTAACTTCAGCTAGCAAATACGCTTAGCTTGTAAACTGAGTGACTGAATACAAAGAAATAGAAAAATAAAATGTAAAGGGCCTGGACATTGAATTACATGCTGAAGGCATCTATCTGTCCTTATTGAGTATTACTTGCTTAGACAAGTTTGAAACTATAAAACTGAACTTTCATCAGTTGGCAAAAAACAAGTGTGCGTGTGTGTGTGTATATATATATATATATCAGAGTACTGAGGGGGAATTCGTGTTGGTGCTTGTTTAATGAGAGTGGCTCGGCCAGCCTTATTCAGATATTCCCAAGCACTCCCTTTTAACACAGTGTGAAAAACTCACTTTTCAACTACTGGCCACAGAGCTAAACCCTCAAGTAGAGCCAAGATTAATGGCTGGAATAAAGCAGGGCAGTGCCTCAGCTGCTGCTTACAGTTTTTGCAAACAGGGAGGTCCCATCTCTGAAATAATCATGCATGAAGAATCTTATTCCAGGTCTATTTCTGAAAAAAAGGTAGATCATTATTTATGTGAGGATTAAGATGTCGAAATTCAGGATTAAATGATAGTTAATTCTTAACTCATAGGAATTTAATATTAAATGTCAGCTGAGCAAGAATTGTGCTGTTCTGTGTGAGTGCAGTGTGCTTGCAGTTGTTAGCTTTTTTTTTCTTGCCCAAGGAAACTGACAGCTCAGTGTTGTTTACAATCTGTTACAGCTTTTGTAGGAGTCAGTCTCCATAATGGAGGGTCCCGCTAACAGTGCTGAACTTCTTTTAAATTTTCTCAGATGCCTTGTGGTTACTGTACGGTCTTGAGGAGCATTATGCATTGTGAAATCCTGTGCAGGATTCCAGGAGATCTTGACCAACTTTCCTGTGGAGAGGAAAAACTTAAATGAAATCTCTGTATGTCATATTAAATATGGAGACTGGTTTTGCTCCGTATCTTGTTGAACTGGTAAAGCAAGATTCTTCCTCTTAATTAAGTACAACTATATTCTCCATTTGCCATGGTGGATATGGGTGTGGGTAAGTTTTTTTTTTTTTTACTGACATGGACTCCAAAAATGGAGATGCCTAAAGCTACAACTGAGAAGTTGTCCTGCTGCTCACTGTATTAGCTTCTAATGAAAATAGACTAAACCAGAGGTGCAGGAATGTGATCATTCACACTGTGAAACCCTTCAAATTCACTGATTCAAACTGTAACTGAAAGGTATGTTTCTTCCAAATATCCTCCAAAATGTTTTCCAAGCCTTTCTGTGTTAAGGTGAGCTATTGTTTTGGATTATGAATATTAAGATGTGCACAGTATTGGAAAGGACTACTGTAGCACTGGCCAGCCTATACAAAGTAGCCAAACGCACCCTAAGCTTAAAAGCCTGCTCTGCCAGGATGACTGAAGCTTTCCTGATGAATATTTAGTTGATCTTGTATGTTTACTGCGAGGGGAATGAGGCCCTGACTCAGATGCCCAGAGCAGCTGTGGATGCCCCATCCCTGGAGGTCCTCAAAACCTGGTTGGATGGGGCCCTGGGCAGACACATCTGGTGGGTGGCAGTTTGGTCCACTGCAGGGGGTTGGAACTGGATGGGCCATGGCTACCTTTGTGTATGAATAGATACTAAGTTTTTGTGAACAGTTCCTATATACCCTGTGCTTGCTGCCTGTTGGCCCTTGTACTTCGGAACTTCTTTACTCTGAAGATGCAGTGTAGCTTCAGTAGCAGCATTTTGCAACTCTTTGCAAGACAAGAAAAGATCCTATAACTTGGGTTTGTAATTAACCTTCAGGTTTTTTTTTTGTTAATTCTTAGTGAATGCTGCTGAGTCCTAAGTCACAGGATTCCCCCCACAAGTATTGAGTATTTGGAAAAAACCTTTAGGGATGGGGTGGAATTGTTTTGGCATAGTTGTTTGCTGATTGGATATGCGATCTTTGATAGACATCTGTAGCTGTAAAAGGAGTTTAAAAGTCTGTGTAAAAGGCTGAGTTGAAAGTAGGTGGTACCTGCTCTCAGTTAACTGAAAATAGACTCTGTGATCCACTGTACTTTGAACAGGCCACAGATGCTGGCAGTGATTTTTTTTTTTTAAAGTTGATGAAGAGATGGAGTGATTTGAAGAAAATATAGGTTCTTAATCTGATGGTGTTATCAAGACTGTTTGTACTTAGCAAACTGCAGAATTAGACATAAACCAGGAGTAACTGGGTAATATTTTCTGGCCTGTTTAAATGTTCTCGCTGAGTTTTACAGGCTGAATAAGAGGTGCATTTAGCTCTGAAGAAAATAGCAATGCTCCCAGGGCTTAGTTCTACATTATACTGTGAAATGATGTGTATAATCAGTGACTACTGGCTGTCCAGTGACACACCAAGATATGCTTTTGAAGTGGGCTTTACTCTTAGCCTCATATGCATGACAGTGATGATTTTGCATGATTTAGAGAAAATAAATTCAATACCATAGATGGTAATGATTTTGCTAGTTTGAATGGCTTCTGTTGGCTGCACTTAATGGGTTGAGTGTAGCTGGATCCTGTTTGCCTGCCTTCAACCTACAGTTCAGTTTGTGTACTAGCGATTGCAAGCTCTCTTTCCGAAGAGTGTGAACTTTAGGTATAAATTAGTGTGGGGAAAGGAGGACCTCTGATCTTTCACGAGGTCAAAGATTTGCCATGTTTGGGTTTCAGTATTTCTACACTTTCATTCCCCAATAGAAAATGTCTGTCAGAAATGTTGCTAAGGGAAAGAGAAGCTTTAGAAGAGAGAATGTGGAACTGATGTGTTTCCTTCCCCCTTTTTCTGTTAATTCTGTATTCCTGTTGCAAAACTGACAAATATTGTCCACCTTCATTTGCGTTTCCTTGCAGTTCAACATGCAGCACTTCCTGAAAGTTGTTGGCAATTAAATCCAGATTTAGTGTTCTGTAGTTAAGGTTCAGTGAACGCTACATGTAAATGAGAGCAGGTCAGTCAAGATAGTAACTGAAAACCTGTGAACTGCTGTGGAGATTTGGTTTTGCTCTGAACTTTTCTGTTCTGCTCTTGGACATCTGTTTGGTACCTACTTTTGATCTAGAGGTTTTTTTTTACGTGTCAAACACAAGACAGTTGGTTCTGCTCTGGCTCCAAAGTGGGCTGGGATCACTGTTTCATTCCAGAGCAGTAAAGTTATGCAACTGTAAACATCTTAAATCTTAATTGTGTGTTTAGAATGGAGCATCAATAATGACAAAGCCCAGAAAGGTCAGTGTAAGAAGTTCAGGAATATTCTACTGAAAGAGAGAGCTGAGATGATAAAAATGCTTAGCTTTAATATGTATAAAATTGATTAGTAACTAGTCATTAACTGGGTGCAATGCTTGTTTTAGTGTTTTCGTGCAATGATACAGTTTTTGGTAGAGGGGGAAAAATGACTTTTGATTCAAGAAAAATGTAGACTTCTGAGTGTAGATCAGAAGTTACGCTAAATATTTTAACCACTGGCATTGAGATAGTTTGGAACGTGAGAAATTTTTTACAATTAATGGAGGTTTTTTTTTATATACTAAACCTCCTATGCAAAATGAGGAATAGGAGAGGGAGGTTGATATTTTAGAGGTAGTGTTTACTGCACTATTCTCACTGGCAGGTAGGTTCTCAGCCAGTTTGAGCATGAAGAACCTTTCAAATTCAAACTTGGGAATCTGACGTAATCGTATCTATGTCTGATTCTTACTGGGAAGTAATTTCATTAGGTGAAAAGCAAATTCCTTTTTTTTTTTTAACGCTCTAATTTTTGTCTTTCTTATTATAACACGCCATAGATATTGGAAAGGCTAAAAGTAATCTGATTTATTGGGCTGTGTAAGGCCTAGCACTGTTTATGTTGGTTGATGTTTCTTCTGGATTTCTGCTGTAGTACGTAACTGCATTTTCTTGTAAGGCAAGATTTAATGATCAAAACATGCGAGTGCTTTTGAGTTGTAGCTTTACTCTTGAATTATTTGATACTCCTGACAGATGAAAAAGCTAAACTGGAGTGAGTCAATAGCTACAAAACTTACTTGCTGTTACTTCACCCCTCCAGATTCTGTTAAATAGAAGTGCTATTTAATATGTAAGTATTTTAAAACCTGGCATGTTGGGATATTGACTACTCTTGCTACCTACAGCCCTTAGGTTTAAAATGAGTTGACTATTAAATATCCTGTTGAGAAAAGAAATTTAGGTTTGCTTTGTTTTATTTATGACACTTCTCATTTCTGTGCACATGCTATTTGGAATGAGTGTGGGTTACATGCAATATTAGTAACACGATGGAAGTTTGTCTCATCTTTACTTTGGTTTCTCATCCCTGATGGCCTGTGTTTTTCCCGTGTTGTTTGTATTATCTTCTCAGAATACTGGATACTTGAGTGGGTTGTTTGATGCCCAGATTCAGAATAGAATGTTAACAGTAAAACACATGGCTACTTAAGGATTAAACAGATAAATGTTGCTCACATAGTTGGGACAGAGATGTTCCTAAAGGTGCAACAGTTGCATCTTGTATCCTTGTATTGCTTGGAGATATTTTTATAATGCGTGATATTTTCTTGAGGAACTGTAAGGTTTTTTTTATCTTCTTACTCTTAAAAGTTTCCACGTCATCTTGTTACCTTTAATCTTGAATCCTTATTTGCTTAAGAGTAGTGTGTGTTTTATGAAAAATTGTCTTTTGTTTAAGCAAATCCCAGGCAACCCTACTGTTCTCTCAGCAGTTATTGTAGAAAGAGCGTCCCTGCTATGCTACTCATGTTGTCCAAGGTCACAGGGATTACCTGCTGCTTTACATCTTTTCCCAACTGAAATGTCATCTTTCCTGTCATGTAGCATTTAATGGTTTGCAGGGTACTATCCTTGGAACCTGCGAAGTGTACTTGTAATAGGCAACAGATTATCTTCATGTTTGAATGCTGTCATGCTCCTAGGCCACCATCTTATGAGTAGTCAAGTATCAGATCAGACATCACAATTCCTCAGACTTGACAGCTACATCAGTTGGTGTGGAAGAATGTTGGTGGTGTCTAGGACACTGGGGTCTGAAGGTTAGTTCTTGATGAAGAAATGCAGAAGAAATGACATTGATTTAAAAGCCCATGAAACATGTGGACAAAACCCAGAAAATATTTTACTGAACAAAACCAGAGTTACTTCCCCTGATTTTAGTTTTTTTGCTGAGTTTTCTTTTCTGACAGTTAATTGTCATATTTGGTTCAGAAAGTTACTTTCTTGAGTAAGCATTTCAGTTTAGTACATGGGTTTTTGCCAGTGCATTCTAATCAACAGAGGATATTTATCTAGCATATTTGACACACTGTTTCTTGTAGTAAGTGCTCTCTTGTGCATACGCTGAGTCCCCACTCCTGTCAGTTTTCAGAGCAGGGTATTTATTATTTTGATTGCAACTAGAAGCAGAGCAGAAGTTTAGTTCTGAAGCATTCAGTCTTCTCCTTAAGTACGAAATAGTATAACATTTGGACATGTAAAAAAGCTTCTGATGAATTTTCTTGTTTTTATATTTGTTTCTGTATATTGACTTAATGCCAATGAAGGATGTGGCACAACTCAATGTTTTTAGGTAATGAAGTTGCAAATAGTTTCCTTTTCAACTGCTTGAAGAAATCACAAATTGTGCACTGTTGAAGAGAGTGATTAAAACTAGAAAGGACATGTCTTTTGGCAGCATCAACTGAAACTGAGGACACTTGAGTGCTCTTTATAAAGCAGCTTATGGGACTCAGAGCAAATACATTTTGCAAAAACAAACAGCAATGAATGCATTATGCAATGCTAGAAATACGTGTCAGTCTGTTTATGGAGCAGCAGTATAAATTCCCATGTGTGTTGTTCTTGGGTCACCTGACAGTGTGATGGTTCGTGTCAGAATTATGATATATTTGTGCTACAATTTATATTTACACAGGAGAATACATTGGAACAGAACTGTGTATTATCATTTGAAGGGTGAATCAACTTCCTTTGAAGTGTAAAGTGTTTTTCTGCAGACAGTGCTCATATTTGTCTTTAGTAACATTTTATTTAATGCCATACAGTGATCCTAAGATGAGGAAAGATAACAAAAGTGTGTGGTATTCCTTACTCTTTCTTTATTCCATCCTCAAGATTTGAAATATTCAGGAGGAATATAGAGCTCACCATGTCAGCCTGACATCCTTACTTAGTGTCCATGCTTCTGGGTTTTGGTGTTGGCACTTGGAGAATTTTTCATTTGTTTTGGAAGGGGGGGGAGGAGCCAATCCAGAAAATAAGTTTGTATCAAACTCTTTGGGAAATACTTTGTCATAATGCTGTTAGTGTTTTCAAATAGTACTGAAACTAGTTAATCGCATAATGTGCGAAGATAAGTGGGTGGGCCTGTGAAGAACTGCGCCTTTAGGACACCATCTGGGTTTACCTGTGCTTGTACCTGGAGTGACAGAAATGCATGGTGTCAGTTGCTTGTGTTGTGGAAAGTCCCATGGGGTTATTGGGAGTAAAGTACAAACTCCGACGGGCAGGAGAATTCTGTAGGCAGAGCTTAAAGCAGGGAGATTTTCTTCCTTCAGTTCCTGTAAAGCTTGAGGAGGACTTTCCCTTTCTTGCTTTACTTTGCCCTCAAGAATCGTTTATATTTTGTTTTGTGTGTGTAAAGTTTTTATTAGCTATAAACAGGATGTCCTAGTATATGTATCTTCAGCATTTTTCATCCTGAAAATCATAAGCCAGTGTTCTTAAGGATGAAAATTACTCTCAAGTTATAAAGTTGAAATAATTACACTCACAAATTTTGACTGGAATATATATGATAAATACATTCTTGTTTAGAAAAAGTGCTTACAATGAGGGATTCTGTGCCTGTGATGGTCCTTTGTTCATAGCAACTTCTTAATGCCAATAGTAACCCTGGAGGTGTTCACTCTAGGCAATATATCGTGCAACAGAATTTCTCTTTTTAGATGAAAGCTTTCTAAGTTAGTCTTTTGATTAATTAGATTGAGACACATTTAGACTGCTTGTTTTAGCTTCAAGTTAGGTTTTACAGATGTGCTAGTATAATTATTTGATGTGTCCTTTTAAGCATGTCTTTTGTCACTTTGTCACTTAGTAACTTTTGTCACTACTTTACAGGTGCTCCATCTTAAGCATGTACTGGATATGCAGGCACTGACAAGCAGCGTATCTTGCAGAGTTTGGAAAAATCAGAGAAGCAGTTTTATGCACAGTGTATTTACATGGTATATTCTTAGGCTTACTTTGATCATCTTAGCAGTGCAACTGTACTTATTTACTGTCTAATGGACATCATTGCTCTTTCTCTTTTATAGAAAGTAGAGAAGTAGTTTATTAGCATTTTCTTACAGATACTTCAGAGCAGTTCTGTAGTGTTCACCAGTCATTGAGGTGACTGATGTGTATTTATTTTCTCATCCTAAGTGGCATTGATAACAAAAGTGGTTTTTGAACCCTGTTTCCTTCAACACTGTCCTCCAAAGTATGACCTTGTTTGTGTTTAGGCTTACTACGAGTAATTGTGTTTAACATGGTTCAGATTAAGCCTGAACTTTGCCAAACTAAGTTGGAAGCAAAGATAATGCCTAGTGTTTACTTATGGCAATCTTGTATAGCTGTATCTTACATTGTATCCAGAGTATTCTCTTGGAGTTGATCCAATGCCTTTTATATTTCTTGTGACACTGTTGCTAAAGAATGGAAATAGCTTAGGATGTAGTAGCTATTTCAGTTGCTCAGTAGAATTATCTTTCTGACAGAGATCCAGAACCTCGGAAACAATACACAAGAGCAATAGAGAGAGGATTTTCTCTTTACTTAACAGGGATATCCTAACTCAGATAATTACCTGAAAAGAGAGAAACTAGTTTTCCAAGTACTGTTCTGGTGTCTTTTATTGTTACAATTGACTTAATAACTGTTTTAAATCTTGAAACTTAGCCTGCTTATCATGGCTGTACAATTGTATTGGCTTTAGACATCTGTAATGAATTGTAAAGGAATTGCATCGAGTGTTCGTATGAATGCACTCTTGCTGTTTCCCAGTATTTAATGTATTTACATTTGTCTGGTCTGTTTCAGGAATTTGCAGCGCTTACAAAAGAGCTGAATGTATGCAGGGAACAGCTGCTTGAAAGAGAAGAAGAAATTGCTGAACTGAAAGCAGAAAGAAATAATACAAGGGTTAGTTCCTTGTCTTCTTTCCAAGATCGCTGTTTTTGAAGCATCCAACTACTTGGAGAAAAACAATGAATATTGAATTTGAAAAGCTCAATGCTTTCTTACCTTGCTATTTGCACATAAGTTGTCCTGGCAATGTGAATGTATGTTAATAAGGCCTGGAAGCTTATATACAGGTCCAAATATTCCCACGCAGAATCAGGAAAAGGCATTTAAGATCATGGTACTACGTGGCATTCAGCTCACTTCTAGTTACGGTTTTGAAAAACATACAGTACTCAAGATCAGAGGAGTAGAGTGGGCAAGCTGTGGTGGTCTTTCAGTCAGCTTACACAGCTGCCAGCAGAACAGTTAAGAGTATTTTGCTTGTGTATCCTTCTGACAAATGTACTGTTCTTCACATTGGTGGAAGAACTGGAAAGGCTCAGTTAAGTAGAAACATCATTTAAAAACTGCATAGAATACAGGGAATATGTTAGCTCTGATATCACTTCTAGTATGGGTGAAATGAATGACATGTTAATAAAAGGTGTCCTTAGACTTGAATAATAGTTGTTTGAAATTTAGAAGCCAAAAATTGATGTTTTAGGAGGCACAGTTTTCTGTAGCTATGCAGAATGGGAATAAACATTGCTGCTTTTTGTTTTAGCTATTACTGGAACATTTGGAGTGTCTTGTCTCCAGGCATGAGCGATCTCTCAGAATGACTGTTGTAAAGAGGCAAGCTCAATCTCCAGCAGGAGTTTCTAGTGAAGTAGAAGTTCTCAAAGCACTAAAATCTTTATTTGAACACCATAAAGCCCTTGATGAAAAGGTAATAACTAAGTTAATGTTTTAAAAATCCTATCCATTCTTATTGTAGTCTGTACAGTTATATATACTTGAGGTGTGGAAGTTAGGTTCCCTGATCTTTTCTCTGTTTTAAGATGGTGGCTGTGCTAAAACTGTTAGTAACTGTACTCCCAGATGAAGGTGTTGCACTTCAGCAAGGTGCTGTAGTTTATTCCAGTGTTCTGTCAATTGTGCTAATGTTCATCCAAACCATGCTAGATTTAAGTATTTGTTGGAGAAATGTATGTGCTTAATTATGTGAATAATATCAGGATTTAGCCTTTCAATTGTGTAATACAACAAATGGACTTGAGAGGACAGGAGGAAAGAAATCTGCTTACACTGTGCTATTAAATAAAGCTGATTTGAAGGAGCTCTGCCCTTCAGTTGTATGTGATGTTAGCAGCAGACAATGCAAATGGTGAAACTTACTGTGGGCAAATTCTGAATATGTTTAATTCCTGCCTATATGCACACGTTGAGATATAATTTGCTAATGACAAAAAGGAAAGAAAAAGAAAAAGTTATATTTTGAGACATTCTTTATCTAGAATTTTTTTGGTAGTGTCTGTTGTAACTGCTACTGATTTGAGATTAAGCTGATCTCTAAACGTAGTGGAAATAAAGCAGTGCTTATTGCCTGAAAGTGCGTGGCAGCATGGTAATGTGTGAAGTTGATTTCTTAATTTCAAGTAGTTTGATATCACTGAAATGATTCTTTCAGGTAAGGGAGAGGTTACGAGTAGCCCTTGAAAGATGTAGCTTATTGGAAGAGGAACTAGGTACTACACATAAAGAGGTAGGTTTCTTCTAAAAGCATTCTTCAGGTGTGCTATACTTGTAATTTATTCAGCTATTGAAGATTTTCTTTCAATTTTCTGCTCTTAATTTTTAACAAGTGGAGATGACTGTAGCTTTTAATTCTGTAACTTTGAAAGAGCAAAGAAGGAATGGGGGGGGGGGGGGGGGGCCAACACAACGAAAAAAAAAAAAAAAAAATTTC
>VXAB01012785.1:824090-891840 GCA_013399175.1 Odontophorus gujanensis
TCTGTGGGTTTAGAAGAACAGCTATTGGGGAGTAGTGGCATAACTTTTGAGTGCCTGTGACGTATTTTCTTAATACATCCCTTGCAGTAAAGTCAGTAACTTAGTTTTGTTCCTTTACTTTTGCAGCTGTTCTTTATATTGCTATTGAGGTAGAAACTGAACTTGAAACTCATGTTAGCTTCTTTTTTCTTTTAGTTAATGATTCTGAAAGAGCAAAATAATCAGAAAAAAGCACTTCCAGATGGGATGCTGGACATAAATCATGAACAAGAAAATACACCAACTACAAATGGGAAGATAGAGGTATGTGCTTTAAGCTGATATATATATATATATAAAGATTAACCAGAATATTTTAATTGTAAATGATAAGATTTCAAGTGAAGATTTGATCAAAAAGCCTGTTTCATCTTTTGCAGTCTATCTCATAATAGAATTATTTCTGGGATGCAATGTTTACTGCTGACTAACCGTTGGTTTTTCAAACGTCTATATAATACGTAAATACTTTTCTCTTATTAATAGCGATCTTCTGATGGTTCTTTGTGCCATGATGAAAATCTTGCTAAGGTGATTGAACTCCAGGACATCATAGATAAGCAAAACAAGGAACAGACGCAAATGAAAGAACGCCTTACTACTTTGTCTAGTAGAGTAGCAGAGCTAGAAGAAGATCTTGACACAGCTAGAAAAGACTTAATAAAGTCTGAAGAAATGAACACAAAATTGCAGAGAGATGTACGAGAGGTGAGGAATAAACTATCAAAATTTGGGTAGACACAATTGTAATTGTTATATAAAACTTGCCACTGATGCTCAGCTAACCCTTGATGTTCTTTGGTTTAAAGATAAGCCATAATTCTTCACAGCATGATGGTTCTTTTTTTGTTTAAAAGACCTGTTTCTTAAGGCAGTATGTATTCTGAACTAACCTATTATTTAACTAGATACTTTACATAGATTTGTTAAACCACAGATTTAGCGTTGTGGACTTGAAAGCATAGAAGGTACTTGATGTTATCATAAATGCTGATTGTACCCAGGAAGGCTGTTTTGTTTTTTGTTGTTGAAGTTGTATGTGGTTATAGAATCACTTAGTGATGTGGTTGGCAGTTCCTCTTACCCATCCATCACTAAACTTTGAATTCGTATGTCTTACTGTGTACTCTGGAAGAGATGTGTTCTCATTAAATTGAAGGAGACCGTTAGCTCCCAGAACACTCTGATCATCCACAAAATAAAGATCAGTGGTTTTAAACATTTTGCTAAAAACAAGAGAGTTGCTGAACTTGTTAGCTGAAGTTACAACTTATGCTCATAGTAGTGCACTCCCCAGTTTGATCACTTATTCTTTAACACTGGGGTAAATATTTAATTGTCTTGTGTTTTGGGTAGACTATGGCCCAAAAGGAAGACATGGAAGAGAGAATTACAACTCTTGAAAAACGCTACCTCGCTGCACAACGTGAAGCTACATCTGTGCATGATCTCAACGATAAACTTGAAAATGAAATAGCCACTAAAGACTCCATGCATCGACAGGTTGTAATTTGCTCAGTACATTTTACTCAGCATAATACTAATGGAAATGTTCATAGTCTACTAAAGCACTTCACTTTGCTTTCAGGAAGATAAATATTTGTACTACACTGTTGTTGATAATTATTTTTTGGTAGGGAATGTGTTGTACATAGTTTTACCCTGAAAGTTAAGATGAGAGTACATTGGGGAAGAGAAGTGTTTTTTAGGCATTTCAGTGGCTCAGTCACGCCACAGGAGGGGTTTTGTTCTTTGTTTAGGCAATCGTGATCTAACTAGAGGATGTCAGGCAACACTTGTTAACTAAGAGAAGTCCATTTGTAATTATTTTTTAATTATTTTTTTAAGTACACTTCAGTTTTAAACTAAATGAATTCTCTGTGGTAACATACTGTTATTTGAAATACCAAGGAATTTTTCCTTCATATAACTCACTTGTAGCAGAGCCTTGACGTTGAAAATTTGCAACATTTTCTGTACTAATTCCTATGCTGTAACTGTATATATTTAGTGATAGAGTTGTTTTCAGAATCTACAAGAATATTTGAAAAAAAAGGTTTTCTCAGATGTTGAAAGGGAATTCACCACATCTTTGTTAATTAAACCAGTTTTGGATATCTTGTTGTCCGTAGTTCTAATAAAGTCAGTAAGCTGTCTCTTTACCTTCCTCTTTGATCAAAGTTGATTACCATTTGAACACTAAAAATTGCTGATCATAATCCTGTGTAGAGTGAAGATAAGAACAGGCAATTGCAAGAACGGCTGGAACTAGCTGAGCAAAAGCTGCAGCAGACTTTGAGAAAAGCTGAAACTTTACCAGAGGTTGAAGCTGAGCTGGCACAGAGAGTTGCAGCACTTTCAAAGGTGAGACAAATGGACAATGTCCTCAAGATCTTTTTCTCTGTTAGTGTCCCACTACTAAAAAAATCTGTTCTTACAGTTGTTTTTGTTAATCTGTTTTAGTTTTTCCCCCAACAATTTTGGAGACTGTATCTCCCTGTTTTCTGTTCATCTCTTCAAACATACTCTCATTTGTCCTGCTACTTTAATTTCTCTCTGGAATTTGATTAGTTTTTCTCTTAGCTCTGTTGTATTATGAAGGAGCCTTTCTGAACTGCTACTTAGTTGGTTTTTATTGCAATTCTTTCAATAATAGGCATTAAAGTATTTTTAAAAAGAAACAATTTCTGAAGGTATAAGCCAGTTTTCTTGCACTGTTAGCCAACTGAGAGATGTAGGGTGAAGAGAAGTAATGGGTAGTCATTAATACAGAGATTTTTAGGGGACTGCAAATGGAATAGTGAAGTCTGAAGTAATATATGTAATGACTATAACCTTTTTGTGTGTGTGTCTCTTTGAAGTCTTAGTTTCTTTTCTTTCCATGTTATCTTTTCCATCCCTTACTGTCTCTTTAGTCTGACCTTTTGTCTCCTGGGAGCTCTGCTGCTAAAGATGCAAAAGTGTTGGAACTTACCACCAAACTTAGGAAGGTAGAATTTGTGTATTAGTCTTCATTTCTGCTTGCTGCTTTCTGCTTTGTCATGATCAACAAGAAAAAAATCAGTGTCTAGGATAGTGAGGAAAAGCTGAGGATGCATTTAGTTCTGATTCTTTTTTTTATTGTCTTTTGGGAAGTTTGAATGAAATTCTGCTATTACAAAACTATTTGCAAGTAGGAGGTGATACACAGGATGTAGTGGTGAGAGGCTTTGTCTTGTTGTGTAACATGCAAACTCTCACACTAGGTAGTCTTAGTGATAGAAAGGCATCTGTTTTGCATTGTATATTACCATAAATGGCAGTTACACAAAGCATGTTAAATACATTGTTGTGTTTCAATGGTTTTATGCTTTTGAAAGTTTTTTTTAATAAAAAGTTCTAATCGTGTTTTTCAAATTGATAGGCAGAAGAGAGACATGGCAATATAGAAGAACGACTAAGACAGATGGAAGCACAGTTAGAAGAAAAGAATCAAGAACTGCAAAGGGTACAATGCACATTTTTGACACAGAAACAAAGATGGAAGTCTGATTCTCTTTGTGGTTTTCTACCGTTCAGCAAAGCTGGTTTTGTTTCATCTCTAAAATAAACCAGAGTTTGTTAGCTCATAGGTGGGAGATCTGAGTCACTTTCTATGGCTAACTTTCAATCTCAAGGAAAAGCTGAAAGTCTCTGATCAGTTTCAAATAACTTTGGAAAATACCCCGTTGTTAGTCGTACTTTCTGATGAAGAGATCAAGAATCTCACTGAAGTAACTGAGCATGCAAAAATGAGTTTATAGGTTATAAATAATGAGTTGTTTTTGAAATCTGGTTTGTTTCCAAGTTTAAGCTCAGACTTTGAAACTTCTGATCTCAAAGGGTCGTTAAAATCTGGTGTCCCTTATACTCCCTTACTGAGGCATGGGGATACACACAGTATTTTTTATCCCTTTGGAAAAAAACATTTCTATTAAAGAAGATTGTAGATTAAAGAAAGCAGCATACTGCTTTACAACCTGGCAGTGTAAATAGACATTGTAAGTTACAGGTTTTTTCAGTAACTTTGTCATAAAAACTTTAATTTTTGTTGTATATCTTAGGCTAGACAGAGAGAGAAAATGAATGAAGAGCATAATAAACGCTTGTCAGAAACTGTGGATAAACTTCTCTCTGAATCTAATGAAAGACTTCAGCTTCATCTCAAGGAAAGAATGGCTGCCTTGGAGGATAAGGTAACCTTAACACATTCCAGCACATTTGTTAATTAGATGTTCAGCGTTCTGTAGTGATTTCTGTATTTTGTAATGGGAAATACATTTTTAATTTTTTTGAGGGGGTGGAGGGGTAGACCTTAAACAAGCATTTGAGAGCACATCTTTTAGGATGCTTTATTCTTTCTTAGTTGATTAGTGTGGACTGCATAAATAGGCTTGTCCAGTGTAATACAGGAAGTCTGAAGAATTAGGATTTGAACTGTGACCTTTTCAGTTCAGATTCTTTTTATTTCCCACTGCTTTTGTCTGTGTTGGTTACTCTAAATCATTGTGGAATTATTTCAAGTTTAAACAGTCTTGTGTTTTTTTTCCAAGATGGACAGGTTATACAGATGTAACAGAACTATTCCTTGTGTTGTCAGTGCACACTTCAGAGCCTTTTCCTGTATTTAATTCCTGTTTAAATTACAACGTATTTATCTTTGATTCCTTTCTGCTTTTGGAGTTAGATCCTTAAGGATTTTTCTTTCATGCCTGTCTTTAAGAATTCCCTTATTCTGTGTCAAAAAAACCCCCTCAAACAGTGCCTTTAATCAGTAGTACTTCGATGCTGAATTGCAATTGCTTTGTCTTGGATTAGTAAACAGTTAGTTTCTTGTAGTGGAGGCTGAGGTGACCATCTGGGAAAAAGCTGCAGTAAAAGCTGAGTGGCTTATAATGATGCATTCAGGCTTGAATGGGTGTTTACTTTCTTGTGGATTCATGTTGACTCAGTTCTTATCCCTAAACCTTCAGTCTTTCAAGAACTGTAGTATGGCCCACACCTCAGATCATTAGAGATTCAGTTTTTTCTTTTTCCTGCTCTTGCACTCTGGGAGGTAAGAAAAATCAAGTAGTGTGGTACAAACGTAGGTCCTACTGGTTTGTTTTTGTTTGAGTTAATGATGAAGATGCTTGTCATGTGATCATAGAATGATTTGACTTGGAATGGTCCTTAAAGATTGTCTAGTGCCAGCTCACATGCCACGGACATGGAGGTCAGTTGACTGGCATCTAAGACTTCTGCCTTCTAGGTTTGAAGGTTGCTATTTTCACAGTCACCAGGTGCTCCCAGTACTTTTGACTCTCTTGGGCCTAACTGTTAAGGTTGCTCTGACAGTTCTCATAAATGCAGTTTCTGAGAAGCAGCTGACTGTGTTCTTTTTGAGATTGAACATTGGGAAGGATGTGTCAGAATTAATCCTAAACTCTTCTTTACCCCTCAAACCTAAACTACGTTCACTAATAATGAGAAAAATTTAGTCATCCCTCATTGTCAGTAGCAGCTTCTAGAAAAGCATTCTCCTAGCGGCTTTCCAACTCATTGTTCTGTGTTAGATTGGGAAGAAAAATGCATATAAAATTTCAGTACTTTCTTCTGATCATTGAAGCTCTTTTCCCAGAATGATTTGTTTGTTACGAAAGCTTGTTACAGGTTTAAAATGCAAATAATGGCATTACTCATCTCAAGGAAGTGTGTTTAGCAGAACTTTTTGGCAACTTTGGAAAGCAAACTAAAAGTGAGGTGGTTATACATTCCCTATTAGAAGGGGGAACCTATTGATTTCTGTTTAATATCATTTACTGTGATCACATTAGTTGAAAATCTTTTTGATTTCTGTAGCTCTCAGATGACTGTTAATTTGAATTTGGGAACTGCTTTGAGCAAACAGATTGTAGTAGTTGTATCTTCATTGGAGTTGATTAAAAGTTGCAACATAATTGTGAGGAAAACATGTCTTGCGTTACAGTGATTTTGTTGATCCAACAAGTGGAAACAAAATGAAAATTCAATGATAATAACGAGTAAATGCCTTACTAATCAAACACTGAGCAAATGTAAAGTACTTTATCTGTCATACTTACTGTTTGTTTGGTTTTTTTGGTCAAGTAAAGCGTTTGTATTAAATGTGTAGAACTTCTACTGTTACTAAATCCATTGTTTACATGGCTGTATACCAGAAAGAATATGCTTTCAGATGTGATCAAAGTGAAGCTGTGTGAGCAATAAACTATCTACTAACTTAAAATGCATCTGTATTGTTGTAACTGGAGTTTGTTAGTAACTCACACTGGTTATGGTTTAGGAGTGGTAAGCTTTTATAACTAACTTGTGATGCATTTTGTTTTAGAATTCACTTCTTCGAGAAATTGAAAATGCAAAAAAACAAATAGAGGAGCTTCAACATGAGAAGGTATAGTATGCATTTCTGAAATATCGTATTGGAAAATAGTTGCTGCATTGCTATCTAGCAGACACAGATTAGGCTTGTCCCATAAAGCTCAACATTATTAATGCTACTTAGTCCAAAAAATACCAATTTTGTGGGCTGATATTTTTAATTTTATGGTGGCGTTTGCTTCGGTTTTGTGATGTTTTTATAGATAATATTTTGTTTTTTTTCTCAGACATAACACAGTTCTGAATATGCAAAGTGACTGGATATATTGGCATTTTGCTGAAGTTTAAAGATTGCATAGGTGTTTTTTTTTTTTTTACTGTTTATACATAAAACTAAACAGTAAAAAGGAAAGAGAAATACTTGAGAGAAATGGTGGGTATTTTCTCTTAGGTGTATACTTAAAGCAGTGGGTGTCGTAAGATGCTTGTTTAATAAAGTTGTCTTAAAATTCTGAGAGAGAGAGAGCTTTATTAGACTTGATTGTTCCTTTGCAATAGAGACTGGCACTGTAAGCTGGCAAATTCACTTCTTGAATAATAGTGTTGGAGCCTTTCACTTCTTTGCTTCCTTACGAAGTGATGATTCATTTTATGATCACACCGTTCTGAAATAATACTTGCTATTGCTTATTAAATCACACATGTACTGCATCTCCCCAAATCATTTTAGTAAGCAGCTAGGCCAAAACTATTGCAAGCTGTGATTTTGTAATAAAATGAAGAACATATTCAGAATATTTTGCAGGATGTGCTTTGCATTTTTATATAGGCCACTAGTTTTCACACAAGGCACAGATGTTCATCATCAGCCACTTTCTGGAGTCTCTCACTGTTTTCTCATTCATTGAATAGCTTTGTTAAATTCCAAGTTTTTACAGTGTGGATGAGTACTAGAGTTAAGAGTGGATGCTTTTAGGACTTGTTTTTCACTTGAGAAATCTTGTTTCATATTAAATATTCCCGTTTAAATTTACTTAAGTTAGTAATGTATGAATTCTGTTCAGTAGCTGCTTTTAAAGTATGTATGTAGAGTCACAGTGTAG
The DNA here is from genome assembly GCA_013399175.1 of Odontophorus gujanensis. NCBI lineage: Eukaryota > Metazoa > Chordata > Aves > Galliformes > Odontophoridae > Odontophorus > Odontophorus gujanensis. The sequence goes on from VXAB01012785.1 coordinate 831,590, forward strand.
AGTGCCAAGAATTATCCTTGGATGCCTTTGTGATGGTGCTGTACTGTGTCGCAAAAATCATTTTGGTTTTACGTTGTTCAGTGCTAAACTGGGTAAGACTGGTTACGTCTGAGTTTCATAGAAATTAGATCAATGGGCTAAATGTTAGCTTATAAATTAGGATCTGATGCTGAATTTTTTAATGCATACTGTTACGTATTATATCCATATTTACAGGATAAACTTGTATTAAATATTGAAGCATTAAGGGCTGAAAATGACCAAGTGAGACTCAGAGCCACGTCACTTCATCACAGGTACAAACACTTAATTGTAGTTCAATTATTTTTCTCATTTCTTGAAATAAAACTTTACCTATTTTAAATGAAAACACTTCAGTTTTACCTATAAAACATTCTTTATAGAGTAGATAAGGCTGCTATTACACCATTAAAAAAAAAGAAAGAAAAAAGGCACTGTGGGGTCAACAGAAATAATTTGGGTGGATTTCTTAGCTTGTTTCACTCCTTTCCCCATCTTACTAATGATAGTGTTTCTTCCTGTCTTAGCCGACCAGATTTCAGGTACCCTATGACATCTTCATCTGTGGCTGACAGTCATGCAGACTCTTATGGCACCTCTTCTGTGCTGAGGCGTCCTCAGAAAGGGCGTTTGGCAGCGCTCAGAGATGAGCCTTCAAAGGTAACAGAACTCTGAACTGACATGACAGCAACAAAATATTTGGCGAGAAAATAGATTTGATAAAGCTAACATGTTGCAAGGAGTTGGTGGAATAGGATGGCGCAGCAATAAAACAGCTGGATCTTGTGTATCAAAATATATTTGAGATGTGCTTGCGTCTAGGTATTCTGCTTCACAAACATGTAGCTGCTAGACTGTGTAATTCTATTTCAGTAAATGCAGTTTTGGGACTCTAAGTTCAATTTGCTGTAAGTGTAAATCAGTGCAGTATAATCTGAAAGAGTCCTACCTCTGTATGTTTTCTTTGAATTTCAACTTCTGTTCACTAATCCAACATGTTACTGTCCTGCAAGCAAGTCTTGCAAGCTCTCTTTTTACATAAATCTGATTTGAACATTTTCATCATGTTTATTAAGCAAAAATTTGTTGAGAGCATATATAGCCATGATAATCATGTTCTAGTTTATTTGTTGGGTCTGAATATTTTTAAACTGTGCTGAGGTGTAAGAGGCAATGTTTTCTACATAGCTTTTTGTATTACATTTCTCTAAACACTGCTATCTTGATGGATGCGTTCAGCATGTAAAAAGTTGTTAAAACATCTTGAAAAAAAGTAGAGATGTCACGTTTCACACCCTATGTATATATAATAATTATTATTTAATTAATTTTCTTTAAACAGGTTCAGACTCTGAATGAGCAGGACTGGGAGCGAGCCCAGCAAGCAAGTGTATTGGCAAATGTGGCACAGGCATTTGAAAGCGATGTTGATGTATCTGATGGTGAGGATGACAGGGAGACTATATTCAGTTCAGTTGATCTACTGTCACCAAGTGGTCAGGCTGATGCTCAGACTTTGGCCATGATGCTTCAAGAACAGCTGGATGCGATTAACAAAGAGATAAGGTATAGCATATCTGCTGTTCATGTCTTTCTAAAAAATAGTGTGTGACACAAGAAATCCTTTTTCTGTGGTTACTCACAGAATTGTTCGCTCATTCACTTTCCTTTGGGGGACTGGAAGAGTGGGAATTGACAAACAGAAAAACTAGATTGATTGTACCTTAAGTATTCCTATCAGGACTTCAGTATCTTTTGTGGAATTTTCTAGGTGGACAACAACTCCTGCGTGGTGGGAACAGTTGTATTATTTACAACCTCTTTTCAGATTAGTTTACGAAATTTTCAGTGCAGCTGTTTTGTCTGTCAAATGCTGCTGCTTTTTAAAATGCTTCAGTGGGCCATTCTGTTTATATGGTACTTGTTTGAATGCCGTATTCCCGTGGAACTTTTTTTCTTTTAGGCTTATACAGGAAGAAAAGGAAAACACAGAACAGCGTGCAGAGGAAATTGAAAGTAGAGTGGGTAGTGGAAATTTGGATGCCCATGGCCGATTCCGGTCTATGAGCTCCATTCCTCCTCCCTATGCAAGTGGTTCACTTGCTGGTTCTTCCCCTCCTGGTAGTGGTCGCTCTACCCCACGGCGGATTCCGCATAGTCCAGCTAGGGAAGTGGACAGGCTGGGTATCATGACGCTGGTAAGTATCCACTAATATTAACTTTTCAAGAGAATGTTCTTTTTCCCGTAGGAAATGCATTTGATTTTCCCCTTCCTCTCCATGTATTTAACTCTACTTGTTTTTTCTCTATTTTTTTCTACTGCTTCCTTTCAACTTTTGTAAAAAGTGTGAAGTAAAATCACAATGATTAAAAACAAAACAAAAAAAAAATCAGAATTCAATTCTATTGTTTGGTCAGCATCTCATACAGAGGTATTCCTTTTGTTAAGATTTTTCTTCATGGAAGGAATAGTGTTTTCTCTCCCTTACTCCAGCAACAACTTGTCTGTTTAAAGCTTTTTTTTGTAGCTAAATATTCAGGTAAAACAGTTTTCATGTCTTACATTAATCTTGAAATTTGTATGATGTCACAGCTGTGATAATATCAAGTGCTAGTGTCTTTTCTTAGCCTATTAACCATGTAGATGAATGTTAGACCAAGTAGCTGATGTCAGGCAGCTTGGTCTTTGTAGTTCATTGAGTTGATAAGGATGGATCCATTCCTTTGGCCTTTCTACAACTGCTTAGGAAAATTAGTCCTTCTAGGAGACACTTTATGGAGTAAGTCTACCTGTAAAAGAGACCAGTTTTCCACCTTTTTGTTTAAATAAATTTTAGACGTATCTCCTTAATATAGGGAACACATGTCAGAATTAAAAGAATACGTCTGTCTATATACATTACTCTGTCTCCAGATTTGGAACCTATGGTTAACAGCTGTGTGTACAACATCATGGTTACTGCACTGTGTCTTGGATTGTTGCACTTGTGTCATGACTGTAAGATTCAGTGGTCAGGGAATGCTGTCCAATACTGCAACAGCAGACAGACTTCAACAGGCTGACATATCTAATCTAGGTCTCTGATAAGGGTTTAAAAATAAGTATTTCTGTCACTTATTTTTCCAGAATTGTTTAAATGAATGTGTAATAATTTTGTGTGTAATGGAAAGTTTTCCCATTAAAAAAGAATCGTCATTCTTGTATATATAACAAAAAAAAAAAAATCATTTTTCTGGCTCCGATCGTATATCCAGAGTCAAACTCATTGTTATTCCATAGAAATCAACAAATTGCAAGAGGTGGAGTGCTTTATATCCTTACTCTCACGATAAAACGTAGTTGAATTGACTAACTCCAAAGTACCTCTCTTAAAAGAAAAATCATGCAAGAAAAAAAGAAGTTAAATAGCCAAGTTTATGAAAATGAGATCAGAAGAATATTTTATGTTAATACACAGTGCAACTGGGGGAAAAATGAATTGTAATGGTGCATTTATCTATTTTCATACTTGGTAACTGATTCATGAAAGTATTTGATAGCATGCAAGCAGTAAGCTGGGCTTCTAGAATTACTGAGCAAGAGATTTCTAGAACCTTTTGGAAAGGCTATTGGGAATTATGAGACAGAATGGGTTCTTAAGATTTTTGACAGGTACATTAGATTGAGTATCATGACAGCATTAGCTTAACTAGATAACTAAAGAAGTGTTGGGCAGTACAGATAGCTTTTAACCTAGATGAGGGGTTTTCAGCATCAACTTAATTCTAAAACTCATAGCTCTCTTCAACACTTTGCATAGTTACTTTTCATTCCATATTGCAAACACATTCAGATTTGTGCTATCAAATTTAATCGAAGAAAGAGCCTGAAAATTGAATATATGTTTTTCTCTCAGAACTTATTTTATCTAGTACTTTACAGTCAGAGTGCAATAATAAAGCTGACCAATTTTGTGTAGTTTGTGTCCATTGTAGTTAGGAGATGTTAAAAAGTTGGTTTTAAAGCGCCAACAACAAAAGAGCCAAAAAAGAGTGCTATTTTACTGACTTTATTTTTGATTTAGAGTCTTCTGAAATAGTTTGTAGCTAAATACAATGATGACGAACAATTTAAATTTAATTTTTGTCAGTATTAGCCTGAATAACTTGATAAGTTGTTCACATAACTCAAGGTTGCTGTCTTGGTCTGTGAAGTGGCAGAATTGAGAAATACTAAGAAATAAAATACAGTGGGTTCTGGAGTAGATAGAGGATTAAGTAAAACTGATAGTAGAATCTAAATCAAGCATTTCCATCATATTAAACTTTGTAAAACAGATGTTGTTATTGTGTAGAAATGAGTTATTGTTGGCCCTCTTTCACAGTTGTTAGTGTCACTGCTTTTTATGCTGTATAGCACAACTGCAGAATTCGCTAAGTGTTGGAAATTAAATAATGTTGGCAAGATATTCAGCTCAGTGCCTGCTATTGCTACTTGTAAGTTATGTTGTTCAAGGAAAGGAGAGTCCTTGACATAAGACCCGAAATCCTGTTTTAAAAGCAACAGCTCGTGCCCCAAAGTGCTCTACTGTTTTTCTTGCTAAAGATAAAATGCACATCTTGTGTGCTAGTTTGAAATATCTAGAGTATTTCTGTAGGAAGCCAAGTCTAAACCTTGATTTTTTTCTTCCTTTTCTGTCTTCAGGCACACATTCCTAAATGTGATTTGAAGAGTGCTTCGTACTCTGTATGTTGTTCTGTGCTGTTGCTGTAGTTGTCTTAATTCACCCTAGTATATTTTGTCTGTGGTAGTTATTTCAGTTTATGCTACAGTTTACAAATATGGCTTTTCCAAATTTTTTTTGCACGCGTCTTTCAGCCTAGTGATTTAAGGAAACACCGTAGAAAGGTAAAATCTTTAGTTTATTTACTGATGTACCCCTTCGTTTTCTTACTCTTCTTCCAACTTGTTAATGGATACCAGAAGCATATGAGAGAATTTGCTGGTTAACTGTATAATAAACATAAGTTCTTTGATATTGAATGTCAAATGGCTTTTCTTCTTAACCAAAGTGTGGGTTTGGTCATTTCTTTTTGACAACTTTTTTTGCTGCTGTGTGGTATAGCTGTGTTCTGTTTGTGATTTCTATTTTGCAATCTTAATGAAACAGTATTTGATTTCAAGGATCTATTAATGCATGCACAAACAAATTGTAGTTTCCATTTTTTAAACAGAAGATTAGCCATGGCCACTGGCACATAGAAATTGACGTTATAGAATTGGCAATTTTGCTAATGATTATCTAAACACAACAGTGAGAACTTCTTTTCCCAGAATGTTTTTTTGGTATTTGCACTTTGCGTAAACTGGTGTCAGCTAGGTTGGTTTAGTGGAGCTGATGGCATTACTTCAGTTCTTAGATCTGTGAATGAATAAAAGATGGCTACTTGCTTATTTTGCTAGCTGAGATTGAAATGCAGCAGCTTGTCAGTGAAGGTTAAAGAAGAAAACTGTTCAGAAGTTCAAACTAAAACCAGGCAACTGCAGAACAGTAAGGGCAAGAGTAGCCATTTAATGTGGAATCACTGCTTTTCCTTATAATATTTCCATATGTTATTGATATTGCTTTCATGTTTTAGTATATTCCAACAAAACCCTCAAGTTTTGTTTTCCTTTAGTCCCCAGCTTCTAGAGAAGAGGTACGAGATGATAAAACGACAATAAAATGTGAGACATCCCCACCTTCTTCACCTCGATCTTTGCGTTTGGACAGAGTCCAAAAAGGAGCTTTGCATACAGTGAGCCATGAAGATATCAGGGACATTAGGAAGTAAGTAGTCATGAATAAGTCAGGCCTACTAGTAACATTAGTTGGTATTTCGCATCATCAGAGTGAAATTCTTATAGGCTGAGTAGTTTTGCAGTTTTAGATTTTAGTCTAGATACTGAAATCTCTCTGAAAAGAAAGGGCTAAGATCACATAAATGGATGAATGTTGAATAAACAGTGCAAATTTTAGTGATTGGAAATGTCTTTTGGCATCCTTTTGGCACGAGATCTGCATTAGGTTTGCTTCAAATCCTCTTTCACAGATTTCAGTTTATCTGTAAATAAGAAAGTTGACAATTTCAGTTGGTGTTTTTTTTTTCTTTTTTCCCCAAGCATTTCAAGTAATTCAAACTTCCTTTGTCTGCTTAATTTGTAAGGAACTTGCATTGTCAGCTTTGGCTTCCCTGAATTACACTTTAAACACCTTAAGTCTTACTTCAGTAGATATACAATAGGTAGAATATACAAATATTCTATCCCTTCCATTTTTCCCTTGTTTCTCTCTTTGCGATGATGTGTATTTTTGTATATCTATTTCTTCTTGTTATATTCATCAGATCTGAAATGGAATGGTACTAGCAAGCTACTAATCTTTCGTTAACATGCATGGAGACCAGAAGTTGTCTTTCACTGTGTATTGACAGGGAGCTTGTACGTAAACTAGTTTGACACCTCTTTTCTCTTTGTTTTTGTGAAAGCTCAACTGGCTCACAAGATGGTCAAACAAGTAATCCTAGTAGCAGCAATAGTAGCCAAGATTCCCTTCATAAAGCCCCCAAAAAGAAGGGGATTAAATCCTCTATTGGCCGCTTATTTGGTAAGAAAGAGAAGGGACGACCTGGACAAACGAGCAAGGAAGCATTAGGACAAGGTTGGTTTGCCTTTTTTTTTTTCCTCTTCTTCAAATTAATAGATAGAAGTCCTTCTGAAGCTGTGTTACGTGCTACTTCAGAACTGCACTTGAAAAGTTACAGCCAGATGTGTTTACCATGTCAGATAAGCATATCATGATTTCCTTTACAGATATTCCAATTGGTTTTGCACAGTCACTACTTGGAATTTCCAGTAAAGCATTCATATCACTTCCTAGTTCAACTGCTTAGATGTGATCTATTTGTGAGCAGTAAAGCTCTTTTCTGTAAAGGTTCTGCCATTAAGACAAAAATAGGAGCAGAAAAAATAGTTTAGAAGAGCGTTTGCTCTGTTTAATGAACTTTTTATTTGCCACTTAGGTGGAAAGAAATTTCCTGGTTAAAAACAGAGCCAGTAATATCATAAAGGATTAAATATTTTTGCTTAGAAAAACAGTAGTGATTTTTATCTATAACCATGTAACCAAAATTGAGATGAGACTTTTTTTTTATCCTTTTTTTTTTTTTCCCTTTTCTTTCTTTGCAGCTGGCATGGCAGAAGCAGATAGTTCCTCTCAGGATGCATTAGGTCTTAGCAAACTCGGAGGTCAGGCAGAAAAAAACAGAAAAATGCAGAAAAAGTAAGTTATCAAATATTTTTAACCCTCTGTTAAGGTCTTGCCTTGTTAAAAAAAAAAAATGCTTTGTTTTCAGTTTTGTTTTTTTCAGGTATTTTTCCCCAGTATGGTGCTGTCCCTCCTTAAGCCTCTGAATTATTATTACTTTTTTACTAATTTTTCCAGTTCATTAGTGGTAGTGTAGTCTTGGTAAGTTTGGAAAGAATTTATTTGGTGAATGCTTGTTGCTTAAAAGCAGACACTTATCAAACAGTCCTGCAATATTTTATTTAAATCCTGCTTTGAATTCAGTTCATTTGGAAGACTTTCTAAAGTGCTTTGACAATTGCTTGTTGTTGGAGTGCAGTATGAATGCACAAAAAGTTCACTACAGGGCATTCTTCTGTATGATGTATTGGCTTGTTTCTTTGTAACAAGTGGCTGTGAACCAGTTTCCTTTTGTGCTGTAGTTGCTAATTGTGTTGGTTGCTTTTTTTTCCACTACTATTTAAGATTATCTTGAGATTTTTTGCTCAGCATTGTAGCAGTTAAATCTTTGTTTTCACCATATACTGCTGATTTCCTCTGTTTAATGAACTCTGACTCTACTTCCTCTAAGACACCTTTTAGATATGCAGTTATTTTTTCCTAGTAATGAGAATTTTTTTCCAAATGTATCCAAGCAGATCTTTAAAGCTCACTGTTGAGTACCTACTGCATGTTTCGTTATTTCTTGACTTAAAAGAGATGTAGCAAAATGTAGGTGAGAGCAGTTATTGCTATTAGGAGTTTTGACATGACGTTTTTATGTAAATACAGGAAGCACCTGAATTGTATAAGTAGGATCAGGCATTCTTTGCATTTTTCCCCCAGAGCTTAGCCATATACTTTATACTTCTGGTGCTTTTATTCCATCCAGCTGTCAGTACTCACAGCTAAAAAAGCTGTCTGAGATCAGAAATGTTGTGCTTTTTTTATCTGCCTTCTGAAGATTAAATAGTGTATGTTAGAATGACAGTGTGATAATTTTCTCTTTGCAAAAGAGATTTCTTGCAGTACCGAAGTTCTATTAGCAAATGAAAAATCATGCCTGGTCACTTTACTAATGAAAACCAGCAGCGTGTTGGTTTGAAAAGCCAGAATGGAATGTGGTTTTGTTTGCATAACAGTAGGCTCAGCTGTTTTTCTTCAAGCTATTTCAGTGAAGGCAATCACACATTACTATAATGTGATATTTTGCTTTTTCTACAGAGGTTTAAAGCTGTACCACATCTTGCTTGTATAAATTGTTTTACTCTGGTCACGTACCAATAGTGGTAGGCCTATTCTTTGAACAGTATAGGTTTTTCTCAACACTAGTGACAAACTGAAATCTAGAGTAGATCATTCTGTGCTGTCTTAACTTACTATTACAAAAAATAAAGTCGCAGGCAGGTCATAGAATTTCTTAGTAAATTTTTGAAGGAGGGAATATGTTTCGAACCAATACATAAAGTGTGCTCGATGGCTGCCATGCTGGTTGCTTGAAGTGCAAACATATATATTTGACAGCTGGAAATTACCTTGCTAGCTATACATGTATACATTTGTATTCACAGTAAAGTACCTACAATTTGTTGATGAGGAATCTTTGACAAATAGTACTGTAGAGAGCAGCATGTACACAAAAAGGCTGAGGGCAGTATTCAGTGCCTTTTCTAACGAAGCTTTATCTTGACAGAATTAAATGATATGCATTATTTGTTTTTGTACACCTTCGGTTTCAGTTTAATCTTAGTTTTATATTTTTCTTTATTGTTTTATTTTCCTTTTGTTTACCATTTGTGGTAGTGCACAATCAGGGTAAGTTTACATTTGATTTATTAGGATTATTGTGAAATTATGATAAATCTTGTTTGATTTTTTTTTAGTCTGAAGAGTGCTAACTTTTCTCCAAAGAAGTCTAATTATGAGAAGAGAGATTAGATTCAAAAGAATTTGTCATGAAAGTCTGTTGCTCAAATATATCTAGTGTTGTCTTAATGCTAGCTGTGTGTCTTGTCATAATTTGCATGGTGTGAGGTTTTTGGTTTTTTACAATGGAAATATTAAGTCTTAGTAGAAACTTTGTAATTTGGGGATTGAAAGTTGTCTGGGAATAGTTGATAGTCAGGACAATTCAATTTGAAGGTAGATGCCTTTCTTTAAAAGTGGTGTTGCTCTTTACTTAGTAAACATGACTTGTCTTTAGTGTTTTGTTCATGCTGTTCATCTTTGTGAGCTGTACCACTGATGCTGTTTGCCACAACTGTATTTGTGCTTTCTGTGCATCATTATAGGCTTAATGCTGTATTAAATAGAAAGGAAGGCTACTGTCAGTTTAAGGTATCTTTCCTGAAAAAAAGTTCCTAAGCACATTTTGTCTCCCATTCAGAGTGACATTCAACCAATTTTAGATACCTATCGCTTGATTTTGTTACTTAAATGTTATTCCAGTAGTCAGCTACCCCTTTGAGAACTCTTATGTTTCAAGTTTCAAGGTGGTGACTATATATCTGCCATCTGTTAGCACTGAAAATGTCACTGCAGTAGACAAAGATAATGAGGATGGATTTTTGCACTTTTTTTTTAATAGTCTAATTGGATGATGTGGAACTGAATTGGTATGTCAGTTGTGCTTTTTATATAGCTTGATCCAGCATTGCTAGAGCACAGTGAGTTTCTGGTAAAGCTGGAAGATAATTTTTGGAAAAGTGAAGTTCCCTGCTGTAGGCAAAATGCTGATGCATCACTTATAAATGCCAACAGCAGCTACTTCTTGATTTTTCCCAAGAGATGCCTTGAAATTTCAGTTTAATAATTTCCCATCTAAGTGAGTTTCTATCTCTTACTGTATATGAATATTCTGCAGCTAACATTCTGCTTCATGGAAGTGTTACTTTTTGGATCCGTTGAGTAATTTGTGAGTAAACTTCCTATAAATGTTATTGTGATGGAGTTAAGTGTGGAAAAATAAGCAGATTTTCTACCAGCAACACAACTGTTTTCTGCATACAGTAAAAATGATTGTGAGTTTAAAGTTTGCTTCATAACCTCACCTTACTCTTTCGGTGCTCATTTCTAAATCGTTCACTGTTTCATGGTTAAACTAAACCATGTAGGGCTGCTATTGAAATGACAAAAAATTACTGCTGCAGTTCTCTGAACTGCAGTGCCCCAGAAAGCTTTCTGAGCCAGCAAGAGGAGGGTGGCAATGCTCACATGCCTGCCTGAGGTCATCCGAGGGATTCTCTCAGCATATCTGTGCTTCTTTGTCACTGGCGCACCTCCCTCACTGCATGTTTCTGTACTTATCCAAAAGGACGACAAAACCACCAATTTCAAAATGTAACCACTTTGGAACAACATAGTTTTCCTTTCTGGCAAACACAGCATTAAGCATTTCATTATCTTCTTACCAAGTAATGTTTTACAGAATCTTTGTTATTTAAAGGTTAGAGCATAAAAATACTGAGTAAAGCAAAGCAGTGTGTTTAGGGCTGATGATTTGTGGGATTAAGTTGATGTGTCCTATGCTAGGAGGAAAACAGATGATCTCTTTTTACTTTAGAGATACGTGTATTTTGGAAGTATACAAATAAGTACTAGCTTCTAAAGTCTTTTCTGTTAGTGAAATCTAACTATTGAGCTGCTAATTGCTGAACAGTGTTTCAAGACTATTGGATTTTAAAATAGCACAGTAGAATGGCTGTGTGTAACCAGCTATGTGATGGTTCCTCCTCCTATTTATTTCATTCCTGAGTAGCGTGTTTAGCTGGGATGAATTACTGGGAGATTCTAGAAAACTGCAGCAATCAAGAATCTGACTGTCAAATAAGTCAGACGTCTCCATCTTGTGGTGGTAGCATTGGACTGAGTGTCAGTAGTGTTTTCTTAAAGGCAAGACCCAGCATTTCTGCCATACAGAAATTTCCTGTCCAGTTTGGATTATATTGCTATGTAGTCCTTGTCTGTTTTCTGTGACTGCCTTAGTGGTTATATCATTGTACGTGTAAGGCTGGGAAGGGAAGAAAAATGACTGCAAAAAGATAGCAATTCAATTACAGTGTTAGAATTACACTATTTATGCTAGTTTTTATTATTAATAAATGTTTTTGTTATCGTAGGCACGAGTTGCTTGAGGAAGCCAGAAGACAAGGTTTACCTTTTGCACAGTGGGATGGACCTACAGTAGTTGTGTGGTTGGAGGTAAGCAGTCCCTCCAAAATAGATTAATAATGAATACACTGATTTTTAAGGAACTGTAAGATTTTGGTGCCAGGAGTGTTTTCCAGATTTGTTTACTTCCTTTTTTGCATTTCAGCTGTGGGTAGGGATGCCAGCCTGGTATGTGGCTGCGTGCCGAGCAAATGTGAAAAGTGGTGCTATCATGTCAGCCTTGTCTGATACAGAAATACAGCGTGAAATTGGAATTAGTAATCCCCTGCACAGACTGAAGCTGAGACTGGCCATTCAAGAGATCATGTCACTAACAAGTCCGTCTGCCCCTCCCACCTCAAGGACGGTAAGGAAAGTGATCCAACACTAGACATCTTTCAGATTCATGAGAATTTGAAATCTGCTTTTCATAATTATGTAACTGAAAGGATTTGAGCTTCAAGAAGGAGTTTCTGGAGACGTTAAATTGTAGGGAGAATGCTGGACTCAAACAGAAATATTTCTTCCTTTCCGGACATGTGGTGCTTTCCTTAAGACCAGCATCTATCGGTGTGATTATATAATCAGAAATACTTAGAATACTTGTTATTTGTCTCTGCTTTTAGACTCAGAACAGAGCATAATACAGATGACGTTACAAGTGTACATATAGGAATTTGTAAAATAGTTAATCGTAAAATGTATGCTTGGATTTAAAAAACCTCTAAGGCCATTCATTTGGAATAGTAATTCAGACTATGTGAAGTTAGGAGTCCACCCGTTTCTATATGCAATGTTAAATTTAAACACTCCTGAGTCTCCTGAGTCTGTGTACTCTGTGATCTGAAATTTTTTTGGATTTCTGGGGTTATGTACAAGACTACAAACACATTGTTTTGGATTCGGGAGCAGTCAAATGGTTGGCCACTAATTACATCAATGAAAGCTATTTATCGCATTCAGTTTTGTAATACCTTGGAAGAAAAGTGATCCGTGTTATTTGCTTTTTATTCTATGCTGTCATGTTAGATAGATTTTACCTATACTTAAAACTTTAGAAACCATTGCTTTTGCCCATGCCTGCTCCTTACATGTACCGATTGCTTATATGTTCTGCAACCTTTCCTCTTTGTTACTGCTTTCCTTTCATTGGATGTGATTGGTTCACTGTGGGGTCATGTTAGACCACGGGAAATGTCTGGGTAACACATGAAGAAATGGAAAATCTTACAGCCACACAACAAACGGTTAGTTTATGGTGTTGCCACTTCTGTTCCTTAGAGTGCTTTTCCCACTTTTTGAACTACTGAACCAAGGGCCCTTTGGTCTTCTTTCTGTCTTTAAAAAAATTAATGCATTACAGTTCTGCATTGTGGCATCTTCTAATCATTAACCTTGTAATTTAAGTATTGATGGTTTTTTTTCCAGATGGGGGAAAAAAATCAACATTGATAACTGTTTAAAAAAAATAAATAAAATACCACACAAGCAAAATAACAAAAGCTTTCTAGAATCTGTATTAAAAAAAAAAGAGCTTTCACTTGATTTAACTAAGAGAGAAATTGATTTATTTGTGCAGAAATAATCTTGAAATATTAATCAGTAGGTGGGTTTTCCAAATTCTTACGGGGCAATGAGTGTCTTGTGTATTTTTCAGGATGCATGATGCTTGCACTACGTAGATTTCTTTTGTATGCAGTAGACTTAGAGTTTGCAGTGCATCTTTAACTTTTGTCTCATTACTAAACTTAAATACTAATACATGTGTTCTTTTGCTTTTCTAACCACGTTAACAGGAAGATGAGGAGGGAAGCTGGGCTCAGGTTGGAAACTTTATGTAATATTATAGACTACATGTAATCTGTTGTCATAATTAGCACAAAAGAATCTGATTTTCCTTGATTGGCATTTCATTTATTGACTCTTGGCATAGCACGAGGACTGGAAAAGAGGGAAACTGTATGTTTACATAGTACGTAGTTATAAGGCACACTTACATTTAGGTTATTTAGAAGTGTTAATGATTTCTAGAGCTCACAAGATTTGGTGGTTCACCAAGGAGAAATTTGTAAAATATTTTTTTATTACATAGTGTAAACGAAATGTTGTGTAAAAGGTATTTTTTAATAGGAATGGTAGGGGAAGAATATTCAGAAGGCTTTGTTATCATTACCTTTCAAAAACATTTGTCCTCGAGCTTTTGAATATCCAAAATCTAGTTGCTTATTCTTAATGAACATTGTGGTATTCTATATATAGTTTAACATACTAGCTTAAATTAAAATGTAATGATGGTAAAGCCTTGAATATTTTGATGGTGAAATGGCTCTTTGAGGTGCCAAGTCGAACTAGAGTATCTGTGGTGAGCAGAAAGTTCTTGCTCAACCTGGCCACCATCACAGGTGCACTGCATACTGAACCTAGTCAACTAAGAAGATTTCTGCGTTCTAATTATGTAATCCTCCTTGATTAATTGTTTTCCGTTCGAGTTGTGACAAATCCTAATTGTATTTTCAGGCATTGAGAAAGTTCAGGTTTTTTTATACAGGCATATAAACAGAACTTGGGATTTCCCTGTGACCTATATCTTTGGATGGTACGGTCTCTTCTTGCTTGGCTCCCCTCCAGCTCAAACCTGTTCAAGTCCCATTAACTATTTCTCAAGGTGTTTGTTTGCGGATCGTCAATCTTAGCAACTATAGATTATGTCCCTATTACAAAAGCAATGTGCTCTTTCAATTTGTTATCTACTACTGGCTTGAAGAAATACATGTGTCACCTTACTTCTTTCTAGAAGATACTTCCTCTGGAAAAGAAATAAACTTATTTTTACTGCAAAAGTAAGGGTTTATTTGCCATCCCTTTTGAAAAAAGAGAGCTGCTGGTTTTTGTTGCTTGATGAATGATTAGATACCTAGTTTAAAATTCACTTATTTTCAGAAGCATTCTACAAAAAATGTTGGGTGATTTGCAGGTCTATATGAAAGTCAAGTCCAGATGGAGTCTAGCCCTGTAATGAGGGCTAGCAGTTAGAGTAATTGGTTCTGAAGTGGTAAGTTTTTTTGCTTCTGCTTATATAATTGGGACCACCAGCTTCTAATAACTGCTAGGAATGCTTAAAAAAATATATATAATAGTAATTATAAAATAAAACTAAACAGTTAGTTATTTTTCAACTACTACGTATTTTTGTGCTTATTTAAAAAAAATGCTTTTTCTGCTAAATTTTCTAGTGAGACAATATTTTCAGCACATTACCTTTTCAAGAAACATAGTATTTTCAGCTTATCTAAATGAAGTTCTGGGATTCTTGCTACTAAAACATGTACACCTTAGTCGTTTTTAAGTGAAATTTGTTTTGGGAATTTTTTTTTCATACTCTTTAAGATGAAATACATTAGGGCAGTTTTGCTTACTGATCTGACTGTCTGAACTTGCTTTTCTTCATGAAGATTGCTTCTTCAAAAAACTACATTTACTATATAATATTTTTGATGTGATTATCCTCATCAGCTAAAAATTCCATAAGCGTTGCTTTATCTTTTTCTTTAAAGTATGATGTCTAAAAAAAACCCCTTTATTTCTCATTTTAATAAGCTTATGTTTTACTTCTTAAAAACAGACATTAGCATATGGTGATATGAACCATGAGTGGATTGGCAATGAGTGGCTCCCTAGTCTGGGTCTCCCTCAGTATCGCAGCTATTTCATGGAATGTCTTGTTGATGCTCGAATGCTGGATCACTTAACTAAAAAAGATCTACGTGGACAACTTAAAATGGTGGACAGCTTTCACAGGTAAGTAGGCCAAGCTGGAGAACAAACACTTACAGCAAGTGTTTTGTTTATCTTTTAATAACCTTTTCCTTTTTTAAACAGAAACAGTTTTCAGTGTGGAATTATGTGCCTAAGAAGACTGAACTATGATCGAAAAGAACTTGAAAGAAAAAGAGAAGAAAGCCAATCTGAAATTAAAGGTTGGTGACAAGTAATTAAATTAAAGGTTAATGGCTGGCGTTTTGACTTCAGTCTGAATCCATCCTGCTTCCACTGTTGTGCCCCAAATGTATTGGTTTGCATTGGTTAAATTGCTGTGTAGTGTAAAAACAAGTAACAACAACACAAAACCCAAAAACCTACTAATAAGAACACAGTTGATGTTTTGATATTTGTGCTGTGCAAGTGCTAATGTATGGAGTTTTTTCCTTGAAAAAGGTGGGACTATATTGACAGAATGTTGATCTTTGAACTGTCACAGTGTGAATACCCTTCAGCAAAGTTCAAATACATTTACTTTCCACTGAGAATTGCTGAAAATTGTTGTAGTGTGTATACAAAAGTGTATGCTACTAAATTGGATGCTGTTGGAATTTAAAGGAAAATAAGATTATCAAACACTATATTAAATATTTTCTGTTCAGGTTCTGTAGGAAGTGCATTAAACTGCTCTAGGACTTTTCTTTTGAGTAGGACAAAAAAAAATTAGTCTGCTTTGGGTAAGGTAAGGCACTTGAAAGTGATTGTATGAAATCCAAGATCTGTGTTGACTCCCACCTGCGTGAACACTTGCCTAGCTGTACTTTTCTCATAAATAATGGTGACTAATCTCCCTCTGTAGGCAGAGAGAGGAGATTGTACAAGATCCAGTGCTGATGGATGTAGAAAAAACTGCTGACTGGAAACGATCCATTGAAGTCCAAACATAAAGTTTTGTTGTCAGTTCAGACCACCTCATGCACCCCAAAAAAACGGGGGCAGATTAATTGGCACCCTAAATGTTAAACAAAATTCCTTTAAGGCTACTGCTTAGCATCAACCACAGTGAGTTCTGCATAGGTGAAAATCAATCCCAACACCAGCATGCAGAATGAGAAAGGTCTATATTTTTGTGCTCAGAAGAGTCGCATTATAGAAATCACTTTTTTTTTCTTCCACAGATGTCCTTGTCTGGAGCAATGATAGAATGATCCGTTGGGTACTGTCCATTGGTCTCAAAGAATATGCGAATAACCTCGTAGAGAGCGGAGTTCATGGTGCACTTGTGGCCTTAGATGAAACATTTGATTACAATGCGTTAGCTCTCTTATTACAAATACCAACTCAGAACACACAGGTAAGCAAGAACTGCATTATGGTTGATGGGTACTTTTTTTCCCCTCTGGAAAGGTTAAAAATGGAAGTGACTATTTTTCTTAGGTAAGTGCATGTCTTTCTATTCCTGGCTCTGGAAACATTGGAAATGGAAAGTTATTCGTAATCATTTTTCCTGTAAAGAGAAAAAACAGAGCTATGGTTTACTTATTTTCTACTTTGTGACTGTTCCAGTTGTTAAATCTGCTTGAACAAAGAATGCTGTTTGTAACTTTTCCTCATATCCCATCTTAATGTTAGTGTAAAACGTATTGTTTTTTGTTGTTATCTAGATCTTATTCTCAAATAAGTAGGTTTAAGCAAGACATCGTGACCTTTCATGTTACAACTTCAGAAGTTAAACTGCTGTTACTTTTCAAGTGTTAAGAATGTTTAATACTATGATATTAAACAATTCATGTGCTGTTTTAAAAGAAATACAGGCTCATGAAAGTTTATCAGTTATTCTTCTTTCATACCGTAAATTTTAGGCTCGTGCTGTTCTGGAGAGGGAATTTAATAACCTTCTTGTTATGGGCACTGACAGAAGACTTGATGAAGTAAGTTTCTTACGCTTTTGAGCAGTTTTATGTTTGTGGGAGGTTTATCAGAACTCTGAAGTCAAAGAATGTAGCTCGACCTTCATCAATCTATTGACAGAATTGTGACAAAAACTGGGCTTGGAAATTCTTTGTGAATTTACGAATATTGCAGTTGTTGTTTTCATAGGATAACTTTGAATGTGAAAGCATGAGGTGATTTGCAAGTTTATCTGTAGTTTGCATAGGTCTCATACGTTGCAAGTTATGTATGAGAAACTATGCTGGTGCAGCCTCACCTCGAGCATCATGTGCGGTTTTGGATGCCAGAATATAAAGATATAAAACCAGACTGATTATAGCCCTTTTATGGCACATCTGATAGCCTTGTATCTGTCTATACAATGAAATTAATAATATCAGCAGAAAACAGCTTGATAGTTTTGAGTTACTTTTCCGTAGTGATTTTTCTCTGCAAGAGATGGAGCTTTGAGGGAGGGGTGTTCTACTGTGTTCTGGTTACAATGAGCAGCAGAAATATTTTTATCATGAAGATCTTTCATGATAGCACTTGTCTCCTATTTTTAATACTAAAATGTGATACATTACCCTTTGATTGCTAATTTTAAATAGAATTGTTCCTAAAAGTGAAATAGGCAAGTGAAGATTCACAATGGATATTGTGCATTGACATTCACTGCAAAAGGCATTTTTGGCAGAATGATTTTAAACTGTTGCATTTAAATGTAGTGTGATATTTCTGAAAGATGCAGAAAAAATCATCTGAACAGAGTATTTACTACATTTTTTTCTCCTCGCTATGATTACTTGCAGTTTGTAGCATGAGAAAATGCTGCTGTTGTCATGTCACTACCGTAAAACAAAACTCAAAGTTACAAACTGTTCAGCTTAAGCTGAAGTGTTCTTAAGTAGCTTTTATGATACGATCCGTTTCATCTCAACTGTTCTTAGCTGATTTGACACAAATTACTACAAATCATGAAGTAAAAACATTTGAACTACAAGGGTTTCCTCGATGTGCCAAATACATGAATTTGCATAATTTCTTAGATGAAGAGCCTACACTCCAGCAAACGAGCACATATTGTTGAAAACAGTGACCCATTGCACCTGAGCTGTTGTGAAAATTAAGTCTTTCGGCTACGGTATACTTACCTAAATTGTCAGTAATCCTTTTAATAAGAGTAACAATCCTAAATTTTTGAACTGCTAATGTTTATCAATTTAACAGGATGATGATAAGAGCTTTAGGCGAGCACCTTCATGGAGAAAGAAGTTTAGACCAAAGGACATAAGAGGTTTAGCTGCTGGATCGGCAGAGACTCTTCCTGCAAATTTCAGAGTTACAACCTCGATGTCTTCACCCTCTATGCAGCCAAAGAAGATGCAGATTGATGGTATTTACTTTGTATTATTTTAAGCATGATACACTTTCTTGCTTGAGATTACAGGGAAATTAAGTTCAAATTAGCTTTTTTTTTTGCTCCATAAAAGCATCTGCATTGTGCATGATAGCATTTGTAACACTGTTTAACCACAGAGTGCTTTATAATTTCAGGAAATGTACTAGATAAAGAGTTTCTTTTTACTTTATTGGAGTAACAATGTTAATTATATTTAGGAAGTTTTATTAAACTGGGAAAGTGAAATGACATTTAGAAGTCTTGTAACGTGATGCATGGTTTTAAATTAGTACCAATTAGACCAATGTAATTGGTCCCACATTGGAAATGCAGTAAAATGCATTCAGTAAATGCTGTGAGTAAGCACTCTCAGATAATTTTGAGAATTACAACTTGAGTTAAAGGTGCATTTCTTCCCCCCCACTCCCCTCTCTTGGTCGTGTAACTACCGAGCATATTTGTATTAGATAACAATTAGAATGATTTATTTGGATGGATGGATGTCTCTTCTCTCAGTACATAAAAGAAAAAGAGGGAGCAAAAAAAAAAAAAAAAAAGAAAAAGAAACAAACACTTGGAAGTGAGACCTGGTCACCTGTTACTTATATTGTCAGTTTAAAAGCAGTGTCTAATACCAGGAGAATAAATTTCTCACTATTATTAAAAAACAAGTGAAAAATAGATTGAAAATCTATTTAATTGGAATAGACAGGATGTGAATTTCTTCATAGTCTGTCAGAATTGTCTCGAGTTTTGAGGAGTATACTGAAGTAAAACTCAAAGAAACCTTTACACCTGATGTTACTACCTAAAATGTGAGTTGGTTCACATTAAATATCTTCACTAGCACGAAATATCTTCCAGAACTCATAGGAAAAACTTTGTATAAATTTTTTTAGCATTATGACACCTCTCTTCTTTACTGTATTTAAAAAAGAAAATTACCATTGGCAGTTTGTGTGCCAGTTGGCATGTAGGTTTTTTTTTAGGATTCTTTTCAATAGTCACAGAGACTAGAAGTGATTAATATATAAACTGTACAATAAATTTAGCTTTTCTAACTTGTAACCATTGAGCTGAGTGAGTGTGGTAGCTGTAATCACACTGCTGTGATGTTTTTTGAAAACTAACATGCATGCTGTGTTCTGCATGTTTTCCCATGCTTCTTGAAATAGGCAGTGTATCAGGAACACAAAGATTGGATTCTGCTACAGTAAGGACCTACTCCTGTTAAAGCCTTCTCCTGGTGAGTAAAGTTGATAGGTGTAATGGTAAAGCAGCTATTCATGAGTAAAGTGCCAGGTGTTTTAATAGAATTAATTTTAAAGGCTTTCCAATTTGCAGGGTAGATTGTTCCAAGTCCAAAGCTTATTTCTTACAAAGACAACTGAGTTTCAGTATTTACTTTTGTACACTGTTATATTCCTCAGTTCTTGGTTTTTAAACCTCAGGAAGGATTATGCATGCGAAATAACTATGTAGAAAGTGTTGAAGTCAAAGGTGGAATGAAACAACTAGCAAAAGTGGGGAGGAAGGGAACTATTCTAGGGACAGAGTGGAAAGAAAACTCAGTTTGTGATACTATGATTCAGATTCTTTTAATCTTTGTTTGGTCAAATATACTGAAGTATATTTCCATATTGATATTTTTATGGGATAGCTACATTGTTTTCCAATTCAGATACTCCATACCATTGTTACTGTTGAGTTTGTCTGGTTGGATTTAGTTACCTGTAGTCTAACATTTGGGTAAGTGTGGAATGGTGCTGACAGTGAAGCAGCTTGATAACGCAGGATATTTAAACATAAATTGGGTGTATTCTAACTAGTGAATAGGATAGTCAGTCCTGTCTTGAGGAATTTGGATTGATATTTCCTCAGCAGCCTTGCTGTATTCTGTCAGCTAACAATCTTGTTTGTGAAATAAGTTTGGAACCTGACATTTTTGACTGTTGGATGCAGAAGAAATCCAATGAAAAAATGTTCTTGCTGCCACTAGCAGAAATCTCTGGGCAATACACTGTCCATCTCTCTGTTCTGCGTACAGCGTTCTTTTTTTTTTTCACCAGTAACATTCCTACCAGCTCGTGTATAGTGGCTGCCTTTTCTTCAAATCCTGAACCTATTCACATATACAGATTTAGCCCTGAAAAGTAATCAACAACTCAAACTATGTGGATTTGTCAGTATATGTAATCTCAGGGGTTATAGTTTTAAGACATCAAAGTTTAGGGTCTTCACCCATGTACACACTTGAAAATTCTGAAACATTGTGAAAGGATTATAATCCAGATGGCCCAGAATGAAAATCTGGGAAGTAAATTACCTGACATCACGTGCTTTTACTTTGCAAATGAAATTAATGACTTGCCATGAAATTGTGTATGTTGTGGCATGGCAATGGTTGGACGCATGACTGCTACACTTCTGAGTTGTTTGTGAGGAACTTAGCAAATGTTTTTTGAAAAATGTTTTGTTCTAATCAAAATATGTGTTTATTTTGCAGTTTACCCACACTATTTCTACCGGTGATATGCAGCATTTTGAACACTTGGAAACCGAAACCTGTTAATACTTGTTAAATGGACACTTTGAGATATTTTATTACAGAGTTTTTAATTAGCAAATAAATTCATGAGTACTATAGAGAAAATATTTTAGAATCTAAATGTTTCTTATATTTATGTGACTTCTCATTTATATAGTTACTTACTTTTTTCTGTTTCTATTCAGTCTACAAATTGAATCATTGCTGATTTTTAATCTAATTTTAGTCTTTCCAACTGAATGTACTGTAATGCTTGTATGTAAATGTCCCTATAAATAATATAGGGTTTTTGTAAATTATGCAGTTACTGTAATTATCATTGTTTTTTAATAATGAAACTGAAGGTGAAAAGAATTTTAATACCTTTGTAAAAGTATCATGACACCGAGCAGTATATATTTTGTCTTTTGGAAATATTAGCTAGATCTGAAAACAAGTCCAGCTTTTTTTCAGACAAACCTATGTTGTTGTTGAAGGTATGGTACATAATTGTTTTTCTTTTCAGAAGTGTACCTTTCCACAAAGGAATTGTGGAATAGTGGAATTTGTCTTTATTTAAAATATAACTTGTTTGGAAAGCTGGGAAGAACTAGAACACTATGAAACACATTTTGGAAGTGATTGACTCGGTCATAACTCTGTCTCTGCTGTATTTGTATAGCATATCTTCACAGTGACTGAGAACAAGCCATAAACCGAGAACTGTTTTTCTTAACTGAGGAAGATAGACTTCGTGATAATTCCTGGTCATAATCCACAGGCCACAGAGAGTGTTTTTGTGCTAGGTCTTTGTGACTGAAAACACTTGTGGAAAGATGCTGGTAAAAGTAGTTTTAATGGACCAGTCATGAAGCATTGCAGTCTCACGTCAAAGTGATCATGAAGGTACAATGTGCTGAGAACTAATGCAGTGCAACTCCTAATCAAGGCCTTACTTTTCTTATGTAAATCATATTTTGTGTTTTGTAAACTTGTTCTAAAGAGTTGTCTGGACTTTAGTTTGAATGGTTGTAGCCATTTTGGACTGTATGAGTAGAAAAATGTATCCAACACTTGTAAATGGCATATTAAAAAGCCAGCAAGAATCTGTTCAGATGGTGCATTATTTATTATGCAACAATATATATATAGCATGTCTTTTTTTCTTATTGTTTTCCACTTTTAACTTGCTTGTAAAACAAATTCATTGTTACTGTTCTGTTTTTCTATTAATCTTTTGTGTATTTTCAGATTATGTAACAATATGTACAGTCTACTTTTGAACTATTTTTATCACAGTATTATTTATTGCTTTCTTTCAATAAAGTACTGATGCATTTTCCACTGCCAATAAAACACTATTGAAAAGCTAAAATCTAACTGTACGCAGGCAGATACTTTTTGCGGTGAGTGGATATTTGTCAATAAAGCATCTTAATGATTCTTTGCTGCCCCGTAGATCTTGTTTCATGTGAAGATTTTTCTCTGTTCCAGTAGAAAGATTTTTACATTAGAAGTGTCTTTCTCTTGGGAATTGTTCAAGTTCGTGTTGGGAGGTTTTTTTTTGACAGTTTTCAGAAGAAAAAGTAGGCTTTACTGCCTACTTCTAGTCCTTAGAGCTATGATTTATTGTTTATTTGGTTTTTTTCACCCCACAACACCCTCTGACTGAAACTCTCATATAACTTCAGTGTCTTTTTTTGTCGGTGTGATGAAAATTGAAGAGCTGTTCTTTATAGCAGCAACAGTTGCTTTGTTAATAAAATGAAATTGACAGTAGTGATATTTGGGGAGAAGCATAGGAGTCCAGGGAACCGATGAAAGCCTAGGTCATAATAGGGCTGCTTAATTCAATGAAGATACATTGTAAAGCACTTCTTGTGCGAAAGAGAAGACAAAAATAAACTTGCTGAGTAATCGAAGCGTATTTCATCATGTCCTGTAGATCCAGAGCAGGATGTGGAATGCCTGGGATGGAAATAGTGCGATCAATGCTTTAAATGTCGTTCAGTAATGAGTGTCTGTTTGTGTTGTTGTCTGATAAGTGGCAGACTTTTATATTTTCTGCAAATCTATCTTTCTAGAAAAAAAGCTGAAGTGAAACTGCAGCAGGAAATCTCGACTCACTGTTAGCTAAACAGGTAGAAAAAATAGCGTGTGTCTCTGTGGCTGATGTGGTAGATGTGTTCAAAGTCATGTACGGTTGGTTCTCAAAAGTGGAAATGCAGAATAGATTGCTAAAATGGGTGAATATGGTTATTACTTTTAAGGCTGTGAACCTGTTATGGAACAATGGAATCCACACGACAGCTAGAATAAATGAGTGAAATAGAAAAAGCTTTCACCAACTTGCAAAACTGCGTGTTGGTTTCCTTTGAATTACACAGCAAAGCTGTCCCTATCCCAGAGAAGTTGAGAAAAACACTTCTTTGTTTTAATAACACCCCACCAAGAATATATTGCAACAGCATGTGTAAAAGGCACACGGAATAATCTTCAAATCTTGATTCAACAATTTTTCTGTAAATGCCAAATGTCTTTAAAGGCCTCAATTGTAAAGTGCTATAAGAATGTGTGTTTTAAAATGTGAGAACTCTTTTTATCTGCAATAAAGAGACGATTGAATTATCTGAGAACTTTTAAACTTTCAATTTTTTCACATTTAGAAGGCAGGTAATATATGAACAGATATTACAACTTCACCTCTCTCTTTGCTAACCACTTTAGAATCAAAAGACAAGAAGTTGCTTTCGCGGTGTCTGATGGACAGCAGTAATTTATCATGGCAGAGAAGGAGGTGATTCAAAGCTGAGTTCGTGCTTGGTCTACATCTGCCTGAAGCCCTGATGAATTTGGCCTGCCTTTAAAATGGCTCTTGCCTTCAGAAGAGCAGGGGCTGCTATGGGATCTGCTGGAACTAATTAGGCTCGGGGAAGCAGAGGTAATTTTCAGGTACAGTGTTGGATTTGAAGGATTAGTTGAGTAATGATGCTTTTGTTGAATGTAGGAACTACCTTGTCTTCAAGTGGAAAGTGTATTTCGTTTTTCAAGGTCATGTTTTTGTTGCACTGGCTAACTTCAAGTAATGGCATTCTGAATTTTACTAGTGGTGATCATCTGCAAGATGCAACAATTGGAGTCTAACTTCGGTAACAGACCTTAGTCTTAACAGCATATGGAAACGGATAAAGTGCTGGGTTCATATCCCTCCCTCTATGCAGGATTGATGCTACAGTAAGTTTCGCCCAGTTCTGAACTGAATACAGAGTTAAGTTCTGTCTCAGATAGGAAGAACTGAGCCTGTTGATGCTGAGCTGGCTCTGTTTGCCCTCATGTGACCGGAGGAGATGGAAAGTCACATTCCTGGCTCCAAAACTTTGCTAGCTCTGGTTCACTGGATCATTTTAAAATCTCACCTTCTGTGCACATATTTTTTCCACTAGATATGTCATTCCTCCTGTTTTCCCCTCCCCAAAAGAGTATGAATCGCAGGCAAATAGTTAACTCTGTTGGGAAGGCAGTGCCTTGCTTTCATACCTTCTAAAACATGCCGGTTGGGGTTTTGTTTTCTGCGCCTATTCAACGCGTACACCTCGTAAACAACCACGGGTGGGCCTCTCGCCCCTTGCGCGCGAGAGAACGGCGGTAGCGTAAATAAACGGATGTTTAACGTGATCTCAAAGCTCCTGACGCGGCCTGAGCGGCGGCCCGCGCTCCTTTCGCTGCCCCCGCTCACAGGAGGAGCCCAGGCAGGCTGCGGCAGCGCCCGGGCTCGCGGGGCGGAGCGGTGCGGGGCGGGCGGCCATCTCCCACCTGGAGCCGCCCCGCCGTGCGGGAAGAGGAAGTGGGAGCTCAGGAGAAGCGGAAATCGCCGCCGCCGTCCGGCCGGGAAGCACCGCGGGAGGCAGGGCCGCGGCAGCCGGCGGACAGCAGGGTGAGCGGCGGCCGGGGCAGCACGGGGCCCTCAGCTGCCCGAGGAACGGTGGGCGCGGGCCCGGCGGGGCGGGATGGGGCTGCCGGCCCGGGCATCCTCTCAGAGGCCCCGTGCGGCTCCTGGGTGCCCGCGGACGGGCTCGGCGCTGGGCACCGCCTGCCCCGCTTCGCCTGTGCCCTGCCCGGCGGTCGCGGTTCTGGGGGTCGGCTTGCTCCCAGTGGTCACGGTAGGGCGAAGGATGGAGGTGGCCCGATGAATTCCGAGCTTGCTTCTAGCGTCGGTCCGCTGGAAGCGTAATGTTCGGGTTTTCCTTAAGAAATCTGCCCATGTGAGTCGCTGACTCACAGGCAGATCACGTTCGTCCGCATCCTGCTTTGGAAGGGATGCTGCGGGAAGTGGGCCTGATCCTGCCAGCTCGGAGCTGGCCCTCGGGTTGCACTCGGGCCGGGGATGGGTGTTAGTGCCTCTGTGGCTGGCTTAGATCAAAGCCTGGCGGTTCTGCTGGTCTTGGGTGTGCATGTGAATTCCACCTTCTCTTCGTTAGTGTCTGTAAGAACCCGAAGAGGAGGCAGAGAAATCCCGACCTGAAGATCTAGCTCATGTGCCACCGAGCACAGCTGAACTGTGAAAGATGAAAAGTCAAGTGAGCTCTTGAGCTACACAGCTCGGGAAAGAAGCTGCCCTGGAGGGGTAGGGAAGCCCTGCACATGTGTACAGGATGCTTCAGGTCCTGACACTGCGTGCAATGTGGCAGGGCGTGGCAGGACCTTACAAGTGTGTTTCACTGTGAGTGAAGCTCTCAAGCTCTGTGCCTCATGTCAGCTTCTATCACTGAGTGGTTCTGCTTTCCAGCTCTGTCTTGGAGAAAAATTTGATTTTAGTGAAGATCACGTGAAGAGTGGGAGAAGCTGAGCCATGCTACCATGGTAGAGTGAGGGAATTCTAAGGAGAATGACAGAAATCCAACATTCTAAAGGTTTTTGTTATAAATACTTGGTCTTATACGTTTTCTAGATATTAAAGTACTTCATCAGATGGTAGTCCTTACTTGCCTTAGGAATTTGGAGGTGGGAGACCTGAACAAGAAGAAGAGACATACCTCTTTGTACTGCTGCTTCGTCAGGGTGTGCTCTGCTCTCCTCTCACACCCCTCCCGGCCCAGTCTGTGGTTTGCTCCCATGGGTTTGATTATTTCTCAGTCACTCTTGATTTTATTCCCAGTCCTGGCAGTTCTGACGTGCTCCATAAAACTGACCCATCAGTTCATTCTGTTAGAATATAGAGCAAGGGGTTTTTGTTGTTGCAGAATAAACTGTACTGCGAATTATTAGTTATATGTGTAAAAGGGGATTTCCATGCCAGCTTCTGGATTATGTTTGTGTGAAAGAGATAATCCATGTTAATAATCCTTGTAAAGTATTCTTAATTAAAAACATACAGGTAAGTAGGCAGGATGGTGGAATGTTAGAGAACTGTACTCTAGTGGCTCAGTAACAAAGCAAAATACTTTCCTCTGACTCATGAATCCAAAAAAACTGGGAGAACAGAAAGCTTTTTGTTGTTGTCTTTGGTTGGCTCTTTAGAAGTGTATATTTATATATTTAATTTTTCCAGAATAATGTCTGTAAAATACAGCTACTAGCACCAGGCAGGTGATATACTCTGCTCCCTGGTCATGTTAAGAAGTGTCAATTAAAGTGCCCAACCTGATACTCTACCGGGTATAATCTTTCCAGAAAGGGAGATAACCCAAAGTCTTCTGGCTGTTGTTTCAGAATGTTATTGCTTGCCTTTTGCTTCTTGTAGTCAGCACACCAGCACTTGCCCTCTGTTCCTCCCATAAGTCAGCCACGGCGCTGAGTTTTGCACGTTTCACAGGGGATTATCTGAGAAATGCAGCAACTTCCATACCCTGCTGTTGCAAGCAAGTGGACGAGCATGTAGGTTGTATGCAAATTCTTAGAGTTGTTTGGATTTCTTGTAACTCAATACGTGTCAGAGGCAGCACGTGGAGTATGACACCATACTCATCACTACAAGTGGCTGGTGGAGAACAGCTATTGCTATGCCCTAAGCATGTGCACAGGGTTTGGAATTAGCAGCATTCCTCAGGAGGGGATGTTGAGTGGGAGAGCTGCCTGAACAGAAGTCAGCAGAGGTGTGGAAGGTGCTAGCAGTGAGCAACGAAAAACCATGTGTTAATTTGGACAAGGAGAGACTTCCTTGGCCTGTAAAATCTCATTGTTTACTGCTGCTGACCTTTCTGCAGTGCCTGGAGGAAAATTAAGGATGTGGTGCTTCAAGCAGCCTGAGAGCCTGAGTGCAGAAACAGCTGATGTTTGTGTCTTTTGTTGGGAATTTTGGGTTGTGCTTCCGTCAGCTTACAAATGTGTCATGGGAGTGTGACGGTGCTTCTTCTGGTGTTGCAGATGTGGAAGGCTACTGCAGGCCACGCCATTGCTGTCAGCCAGGATGATGGAGCTGATGACTGGGAGACGGATCCTGACTTTGTGGTACGGCTTTCAGATCTCATCAATTTGCTGCAGCTGTGTGACGTGCAGAAATTCTGCAGCAGGGGGTGGGGGGGCTGGGTGTATCTGAACAAGACAAACGGGTAGGAGCATCTTCCCGGAAGAAGAGAGAATTAGGATTTTCTGTGTGGGATGAACAAAGCTATCTTGTCATGCTTGGATGCTGCAGGGAAGTCTGCATGGAAGTGATTTCAGTCAGTCACTTATGCATGAGAATGATTTAAAGCAGAAGTTTCTTTGGATAGAAAGTGCTTTCAGCAATAGGAAATGCACAGGGCTCGCAGCAGACAAGAAGTGAAAGCAGAAGTAGTTGGTTTTCTGACTCTTGGATCTTGCCGACTTCTGTCAGGTTTTGCTGTGAATGACTGGTGACATCTTGGGGTTTTTAACACTTTTTATGTGTCCTTTGCAGAATGACGTGAGTGAGAAAGAGCAGCGCTGGGGGGCTAAAACTGTGAAAGGATCCGGCCATCAAGAGCACATCAAGTAAAGCAGCCCTTTTTTAAATCTAATAATAGCCACAGTCCCAGGCAACTCTTAATCATTTCATGTTCTCTTCATAATTAAAACAAGACTGTCTGTAGAAGACTGATTATTTGCCATATTGCTAATCTTCCATCTACGTCAGCACCTTTAGATCTGAAATTAAGGTTGGAACTATGATGTAAGAACTCTTAAATCTTGCTTTTTTAACTGGCAGTGATGTTTTGCCTGCTTCTTTGTGTCTGGAAAGTTTCTTTGTTATTTTTGGGTGCTGCCATGGATTCATGTTGGGTGATCTGAGCAGCTGCATTTGACACTTTAGGGGTAGATTTAGTCTCTTAGTTCTCAGGCTTTGTTTAGAAAACTGCAACCAAATTGAAAAAAGTCTGGCAAATTACCAGATAGACCCTTGTGACAGACTCAAAAAATGAATGCATCACGAAGGCAACGTGAAGCAAACAGTCCTTCTGAATCTCATACTCCTCACGAAAAGTGCCTGAGACTTGACTTAAGAACAATGTTAGGATGTCTGTGATTTAGGAAATACGTGATTGTGGTCCTCCATTCGATTTTACTTTTGAATTTCTTGGGTATCCAGTTCTGCATTATAAAGCTGAGAATACATGTTGTTAAGTGTGGCTTGCTTTAAGGGATCAGCTGTGCTCTGCCTTCTGTGGAGAGCAGTGCTGACATCTGCTGGTTGAGTTGTGACAGGGACACTTCAGTATCAGGTGGGAAGTGCTTTAAGATACAGATTGCCATCTGGGTCTGTCCTTCTTGTGCATGGTCTGCGCTACCACAGCTTCAGTTCCTGCATTGCAGGAGAGCACCTGAGGAAGAAGAAGTGAATGTCTCCTTGCCTCCTGATTTGGTTTTACAGCTGCGTCCAAAATGCTTGTTTGGAATCAAAATCCTGTTACCATAGGGACTGTATGAGAGATGTTCCTTATTCTGAAAAGTTGCCATGTAAATACAAAGTGCTTGGAAGAATTTAAATTAGGACATAAGAAGAAAAGACATTTGAAGCGCATGAATTAATGACTGGATTAAAATATTTTTCAAATAGCAAAATACTCTTCTATGTGACAGTCTTAAAACCATCATTTCTCCTCAGACAGCGTTCTATACTCGAACAAATTCTGATTCTCTGAATATGAAGAGGTGCTCTTTAAACTGGAAAATGGGGAGGACTTCAAAACTATAAATTGTCTCTCTTCTAAACTACCACTTGTTATTCATTTTGCATCTTTTTGAAATTGTCTTCTGAACCTTTCTTAGTAAATCTTGCTGTTTAATTGTCTCTCTTTAAAGTATTCATCAGCTGAGAGAGAATGTATTCCAAGAGCACCAGACCATCAAAGAGAAGGAGCTTGAAACAGGACCAAAAGCTTCCCATGGCTATGGAGGGAAATTCGGCGTCGAACAAGATCGCATGGATAAAGTAAGTCTGCATGGTCTCCCGGGGTGATGATGATAAAAGTCTTGCCTCACCTCAGGGGTGGTCAGCACAGTTACATGTGTGAGTTAAGCTGGTTGAGTTCCCACGTTGCTGGAATTGTTGATGTAGAAGCTCAGATCATGGTATAAGTTACAAATAGCAGTGGCTTGCTTTGAGGGCGTCACCTTTGTAGTGCCATAACAAGGCTGCACATGACAGCTACCACATGAGTCTGGCAGAAAGTTGTGCTCGTGATTCTACTACAGGAAAAGGTGAACTAAAGCGTATGGAGTATGAGGAACAAGTATTTCAGGTGGCAAATTAGGAATCTGAATGATGAGTGGAAGTTTTAGGATGTTCAGTAGATCCATGAGTGTGTGTGATGCTTACACTGTCTTTAGAGCAGGTCTGCTCTCTTACTTCCTGGGTGAATTCCCTTGGAGTCAAAATTCAAGTTTCTGAATGTGTATTTCTAATTAAGAAAGTATTTCATGCGTGAATAATCTGGCATTATTTTAATTTCAGTGGTGTTCCAGCTCTTCTTTACATCTTGAGGTTGCCAAAGAGTGAAGAAAAGGCCGTGCTGCTTCTTTTAAATTAAAGGGTAGCTCTCTTAAGCAGTGATAGAGTGTGAACAGTGAAAAGTAATTCAAGTATTTAAAGAATCATTGTACTTCAGTCAGATGTCAGTGCTTTACATAAGGGCATGATGGCTAAGTCACACTCTATTAACAAAAGTAACGGTGATTTTTAAGGTAATTCCATTAGCTGTGTGATAATTAGACAGTCATATCAAATCCTGGCTAGTTTCATTTGCACACTTTGTTAAAATAAGAACCAAGCTGTTTCCTGAATATGAATGATTTTATATTCCTACTTAATTTGCTTTTTGTGTTTCTAGTAATTGGACAGCCTTAAATTCTTGCTGGCTTGCCGTATTTCAGAGTAAATTGCTGTATAATTTTCAGTGGGCCTTTGTCTTTGAAATAGGCTCACCTAATCCATGAGTCTGGGAGAGGAGCTGCTCACCAGATTCAATCCTGAGGCCTGTTCTGCAACTGCATAGCTCTCTGATGTCAGCAGTTTATCCTTCTCCCATGTTGATGGGAGAGAAAGAAAAGGAAAAACAAAAAAGAAACAAAAGCAAGTCTAAATTTACCATAGGCCAAAATTAACCATCAGGAAAAACTTGATGGCTGTGTCCATGTGAATGATATTGGTGGGAGGCATTCATAATTTAGTTTCTAATAAATGAAGCTTTCTTACTTGCAGCTCTAGTTCTAAAACTGAGATGTTCCCATTGAGGGAAGGCTTTCTGCTGCCATAGAAGACCATGCACAAAACCGTGATACTGTCCTAAAATGATAAGCTGTGTAACTCCGTATGCCAGTGCTCCATCACCGACTTAAAAGATAGCAGAATATTCCACTGGGGAATTAAGAGGGCAATTTACTCTGAAATACAGATTTTGAAGAAAAATGTTTTTTTTCTAAATTTATTTTTTTATTTTGAAAAAGGGATATGTTACAATGCTTTATATGTAATGAAGTGCTGTAAGGAATTCTCTTTTCCGGTGTTGTGTAAAGACAACATGGTTAACCTTACCTACCTCAGTTTGTCAAATAGTGTACAATCCTCTCTCTCTTCCTTCTCCCTCGACTTATGCATGGATTTTAGACATGGTGATTGTACGTGTGTGAGTAGCAGCTTCAGGTGTCAGATTTACATGGCAAATTGCAGCTTGCTTTGGCTAGTGCTCAGTTTTGGCGCTGGCCACAGGAGAGCACTTTGCTGTGGTGCATAGCACCCCCAAGGTGCATAGCTCCAGCACTGATTCCAGAAGCTAGGAGAGCATCCAGGCCTCTGGGTTAAGGTAACACTAGAAAGTGTTATCTGTGAGCAGGGGAAGATGCACTTTCAGGTATGTAATTACATATCCTCTTGCCCTAACTGAAGCCAGTGGCAGCACAACATGCCTGCTCTTGGGGGATTGCTACTTTCAGCTTGCATTCCAGCCACAGATGGGGGCTGTGTTTTATCTGTTTTGGATGACACCATCGAGATTTTGCCCATATGTTTCTTTTTTTTCATGCTTGTGGTTTGAGGTAAAAATTCAGTGTGAAAAGCAGTGTCCATAAAGTACAATCATTGCTGTCAAACTCTTGGCACTTCTCTTGCTTGTGCTGTATGGGTAGCATGGTGACAGCCTCCTAAAGGCTCCTCAGTGACTAGTGATTTAGAAGGAAGGTGGTTTTGGAAGGAAGAGGTGCATGTTTGTTGCCTCGGATTGCCTGGTGCCACATTTTCTCCTGCATACAGAACTGCTGCCTGTTTCTGAACTTCCACTTTCTTTTAGTCAGCTGTTGGACATGAGTACCAGTCAAAGCTTTCTAAGCATTGCTCCCAAGTGGATTCTGTGAAAGGATTTGGAGGCAAGTTTGGAGTACAAACAGACAGAGTTGACCAGGTGAGCAATTTCTTCTGGTACTACAGCTACTCACAGTAGCCAGGTATATCAGTCTGTATCTACAGCTGAAAAATTGCCATGCGTGTTCTTCCTGCTGTGTTTGAAGTTTTGCAGTAAGCTATCATGGACTGTTAGGGAGATAAATTTCTGTTTAAAGCAAAACAAAAGCATGGGCAATAGCATGGGAGTAGCGTTGAAAAGAGATGCTAACATATGACTTTTAGCTGGTGTGTGCTCTTTTGCTGAGGTTAAAATCAACGTGACTGCTAGAGATGGAAGAATTTGGGGAAGCTTTGTCTTGTATTGCAATGTGAACTACTGTGCAACATAATTGGTATGCCATGCCAAGAGCACATAACAGCCCTTGTGCAGAAGTGCTGCATTTCTATTATATGGAGTTTCTGTTGTGCTAAATTGCTGAACCTGGCAAGATGATGATATTTGGCTAATAACATTTTGGCAGTGAATGACAAAAACAAAAGCATGTATTGATTGTGGTGTAAATGAGTGTGGCCTGTATATTTTAAGTGGGTATTTATGTACCCAATCTGAAAGGTCAGGACGGTACAGAAAGACACAGGAACTTTCCATGGTGTTTATCCCCTGATGTGTAAGCAGTTTTTTTACAAATATCTAACATTTTGTTATTGTGCATTTTTATTTCTCTTCCAGTCAGCTGTCGGGTTTGAATACCAGGGGAAAACTGAGAAACATGCCTCCCAAAAAGGTAAAGCGGTGAGGTGATTGCCTCTGTAATACATGTTTTTTCAGTTACTTGAGTAGGTTTTCATTTGTCAAGGATCTTGTTTAGTGAGGACCCAGTATATCATTGTCAATTATTCAAATGTTGAGAGATTTGGGTGGAAAAGAAGATGAACAAATGAGTTTTATGGCAATTTCATGAGTTTGTGAGGTTTTAATTAAATAAAATAGTGTGTCATTGTGAGTCTTCTCTCGTAGAAGTAAGTTTCTGGAACATTTTACTGTAGCAATTGTTCTTCACTTTACTGAACCCTAATTTAAGAGGAAGTATTGTAAACTACAGGGCTGCTGCATTCTTTACTTTCTGTGCTTAATTTTAAACTTGATTTCCTGTGCCAAAGAGCAATATTTCAGTGCTGAAATAAGTTGATTTTTTTTTCCCCATTAACTTCTAGAATACGCTTGTCTTGAAAGCTTCTTCATTTCATTTTTCTTGTCCTTTGCTCTCAATGCAGACTACTCAAGCGGTTTTGGTGGAAAATATGGAGTGCAAGCTGACAGGGTGGACAAGAGTGCTGTGGGATTTGATTACCAGGGTAAAACTGAGAAGCATGAGTCACAAAAAGGTGAGTATGGATTCACGTTCTGACGTGGTAGGCATTCATGACAGGCAGTGTTATAATTTTTTTCTCTCCATCTGTTGTACTCATAACTTGCTGAAAATTAACACTTTATACAATTTTATTTGCTGCAAACTTTGGCGCCTCATAAAGAAGCCCAAAATTTAGTTTTTAACTCATTTAATTTATGATCCTTCTGACACTACATTGGAGGCAGGGCGTGTAGGTTTGTCAACAGTTCTTGGCAACTTTTGAAAAGCTATACATTAAAATACTGAGACTGTGAGCAGTTTAGCCACAGCAGAGTGTTTCTAGAAGAATCAGCTATTGTTGTAACAAAACATTTATCAGTCAGCAGAGTTGGGAATTATGCCTGGAAAGATCATTAGCAACCCAGTATTATCTGATTAAAAAAAATCATGTATTTTATTAACAATTGACATTTTTACCATCCATTTTTTATCTCAAAGAAATATTTGCTCTCTAGAAATACTCTCAATGAGAGAGTAAGGCTGTTGTCTACGTGGTTCTTGAAGTTCACTTTCCTGTAAGTGTCTTAAGGATTTTGTTAAAGAGTTAAGTAACAGAACTGCTGCTATCACTTTGTAGTTGAAATACCTGTGGTGGCACTTTATTTTCCATCTGGGAGAATGTATTCTGAAGAATTTATGATTTCAGTGTCCTGAATCAAAATTAACAGGGGACATCAGTACTTCTTTTAATAAGTAATTTAATGTTAGTGCATCTGATTGTCACAATTTTTCAAGGTAACATTTTGTTGTTGAACACTTACAAACAAAACTCTTCACTCTTATCTCTAGATTATTCCAAGGGCTTTGGTGGTAAATATGGTGTTGACAAGGACAAAGTGGACAAAAGTGCTGTTGGCTTTGAATATCAAGGCAAAACGGAAAAACATGAATCACAGAAAGGTTTTTATTATCTTATTTAAAAATACTGGTTCAAAACAATCAGCCTTTCCAATCTAGAAAGACATGATTTTTGTTGTTGGTGGTAAATGTGTGTTTGCCTTTTGTGTATGCAGATTTCTATTTCCTTTAGATGTAGAAGGTGGCACTGGAAACTGTCCCTGAGTTTCACAGTCTGATTTCCAAGGGATCTTATACCCTCATGGATGTTACTGAAATAAGTGTGTAACTGCACACACCTGTGGTCTTCAGAGGCAGTATCAAATCCTTCGTTATTGACATATCTACATTATGCATATATATGTGTGTATTTTATGGCTGGAGATAGAAAGTGCATCAGATTCTTTTAAGTTCCTGAATATTATTGAGTCTATGTGCTGTACACTGGATTTTTGGTGCCTCCTTGCATAGTGATCCTAGAGTTACCAAACGGGTGTTGTTCACTTTGGCTTAGGCAGTGTATCAGGGCAAAAATAATGATAGCATCATTAGCAGTAGGGCAACTAACCCAGTAACGTCTGCTGTTTTTTTTCTAAGCACTGCTTACAATCATAAGTTGTATTAATGTTTTCTGAAACTTCACGCATACAGATTATGTGAAGGGGTTTGGAGGCAAGTTTGGTGTGCAGACAGACAGACAAGACAAATGTGCACTTGGCTGGGATCACCAGGAGAAAGTGCAGCTGCATGAATCCCAGAAAGGTATATCAGTTCGAGATTCTTAGCCGCTCTTTTATCTTCCCTGATACCCACTTTTCTCTTCCCCGTGTGAACCCTCCTCCCCTGGTATCTTTAGCTACAGTCTTACAGTGCTAACATAAATCTCCTTTTTCTGTGTTTGAACTGTTGCTGTGTATTGGTTGTACTGGTGTCTGCAAAGCAGGTTAAACACATCTGCTTCTGAGTCCCTGAAAATTCGGACTTAGCTAAGTTCTCACTGGAGAAGCCTTACAAGTCTGCAGGTAGCCTGGATTATTTTCTTTACTTTATCAGTTGATTTGTACAAGCCACAGATTAGCAATTTCTTTGTACTTTCCATGAGGGCCTTCGCAAATCATCTGCCTTTATGGTTTTGGTTCTGTATGCCCCTGTTTCCATGAAGAAGTAACCTAATATCTAATGCTGTCCCATCTCATTGCCTGCAAGATATCTATTCCCATGAAAGGTTGGTGCCTAGAAAAAGAGTTCCAAAAACAACCATTGCTCCACTGCTTGTCATCAGTCTTTAACTTAAAAAAAATTACATTAATTAAGCTAAAATGATTCTCAAAATATTGTTCTGTTGGGTGCTCTAGATCTGTTGATAGAGGATTATTACCTGAAGCCCTGGCTTTGTGCCCTCATTTTATATAATTTATTAGAATGACTGTTTTAAGGCAGCAGTCAAAAATGGCCCTAGCTCTTAGCTGAGAATGTTTTTTTGCTCCAGATGCTGTAACAGCAGGAATTTTGCTTCTGCCTTTAAACAATGCTGTACAGAGGTATCTGATGGCTAGTGTCTGTGGACACTATTTAAGTGCATCTTAAAACAGTCAGCTGTGTAGCGTTAGGGTGTTAACCATGGTGATGAAGGAAGCTCATTTCATCCTTAACTGCTAATCCTCTTGTATCCTGTTTTGTTTTGGTAAATATACCGTGTGTGTTTGTGTTCAGAATGTTGATCAAATGCAAGTGCATTATGCAGTATGTATGAAAAGTGTTCAGAATTGCTGTTTTTATGTGACTGCAGAATGGTGTTCCTGTGTGTGATGAACAGCATTGATCTCTTCCTAGTCTCAAGTGGAAACTTCTGAATTTACTTGTTCAAAAGTGTGTTGAGAATTTTTTAACCGTTCAGAATTATTGGTAATTGAGAAATATTGCAAAAAATGATTTTTGAGTGTCTCTGACTAAACTTTTTTATTTTCCTCCTTTCATTTTAATGTATTACATGTGGCTTTTTCAGACTATAAGAGTGGTTTCGGAGGGAAATTTGGTGTACAGACAGAAAGGCAGGACCCATCTGCTGTGGGGTTTGATTACAAGGAGAAACTAGCCAAGCATGAATCTCAACAAGGCACCGTTTTCACTTGTTACTTTCTCAACAGTGCAACCACTTCTCACACAGTCTTAAATAGTTCTTTATGTAGATTGAATCTAGTAATGTGCAGACACTTTCTTGCGCTTCTGTTCCTACATGATCTAGCAATGTTCTTCCATTTTATTCTGAAAATATTAAAACGAAACAAGCCTGTATTCAGGAAAGGATATCCAATGTTTAGTTAACAGCTCTAAAGCATTATGCATTCAGTTAATGCCTATACATACAGTGTGATGGTAACGACATATTAATTAGTGTGATGTTAATGATATGCCTACCAGTTCTAAAGCCTAGATGTGAAACTTTGCCTGAGATTAATTGGTAGAAAAATATTCAGATGAGGACCGTGCATGTAACCCTTAAGAAGCAATGGATTTTAGCAAGGTCATGTAATTGTAGTCTTTAAAACAAGAAGTAGGGGATGTTTGTGGTTCTTGGGTGAGCAAATACTGTTATAATGCTCTCTTTATTCATTGTGAAATAGTTGGGGTACAAACCATGAATTCCTGGTTTTCCGTTATCTTAAAGTGAGAAGTCTGGATCAGGAAAATGTAAGTGTAGTATATTTATTCTGGCTGAAAATACATACAAAGCTGAAGAAAATGAGGATGTTCATTCTGATAGTCAATATTTTCCTGTGCTATAGTGACACAGATTCAAACTTTAAGTGTCCAGTGTGCTGTTAGCAGACCCCGAGTACTATGCTAAAATAGCTGGTTGCAACTCCCCAGTGATTTTGGGTCTGACAGGAAGAGCAGTAGTTGTAATTTTAATTTAGGGACGTATAGGAAACCCTGTCCATCTGCAGATGTAGTGCATGTTCCTACAGACAGTTCGACAGCTCACTGCCACCAGAAAGAGATGTTTTCTCAGCCTCACGCTCTTGCTTCTTCTGCTGGCTCTGGTCCTTGCTGGACTCTGAGTTCAATCCACTAGAAACGGTGGAAAGCTACTCTTGTTAGAACTTACTTCTTTTTATACTGTGAGTGAATTAGCCACTTCTGGAGTGGAGCAAGTGCTGGAGTCAGCATTGGGTGAGAGTATGAGTGTGTAGCTTGCAGGTGGTACAGAGCAGCAGGGCCACCCTGTTCCTTTGGTGGAGAGCTGTCGCAGTCGTGCTGTCTCTTGGAACTACCCCTCTCCATAGGGATAGCAGGAGTTACTACCAGTGACATTCAAATTGATTAGTTGGGTATCATAACCAAAACTACTGGAACATGACATTTGTTAAATTTTTCTGCGGTGTCTAGAATTTAAGAAGTTAAGGAGGAAAAAAAGCCACCTCTGTGGCCAGCAAAGACTGAATGTCACTCTTGGAGCAAAGCAGAAGTGACTTAGGTTATACGATCACTGCAGAGGGCTAAAAGTTGGTGCTGTGAAAGGCTGTGTTACAGAAGTGATGCATTAGAAGGGCTCATCCCTTACTCCTTGCTTGATACCTTATCAGTCCTCAGCTTAATGTTTACTCAAAGAATGCATGTGGCCCGCAGTCTCTCATCTGCTGGTGTACCTGAAGGCTCTTGTGGTTATGTATCCTTTCTGCATCAAAAAACAAGTTGCATTTTCTTTGGCGGCTGTCACTTTGTCTTTGCATGCAGCTGAAATGGCTATTTGCATTTGAAATGGCTATTTGCATTTGGCAGAAAGATGGACAGAAAGCTCCCCACACTCACCCTTTTCTCCTGCTTTTTAGATTATTCGAAAGGATTTGGTGGGAAATATGGTGTGCAGAAGGATCGGATGGATAAGGTAAGTTACTTAAAATAGCTATGACTTAAATAGCCTATAGGGATAAAAAATAGTTTGGTTAGATCTGTAGTGTTCAGCTCTTTGTTTCTAGATTCTTCTTCAGTCTATCACTGGAATTTGTCTGTGCTTTTCTGAGTCCTTAACAAGCAAGTGAGTTTGATGCTAGTTTATGCACATATGTATGTTTGTTCGTATGTGTAGTGTGTGTGTGTATGTATACATAAATATAGATGTATGGAGTATGGAAAGCTGAAACATGAAATGAAAGAATAGCAAAATTTTAATGAAAGAATAAGATTGTCCGTTATTTGCACGCCTTCTCTATATGGGAATTTTAGCATACTTTAGCAGTGGAAGGTATATAATTATATACCTCCTTTCTACCTTTCAGTTTTTAGGTTTAAAAAGCTAGAAAATGGAAGTTCACACTGAAGTTCCCCTTCTAAATAAATATATTC
Organism: Odontophorus gujanensis; assembly: GCA_013399175.1. Lineage (NCBI taxonomy): Eukaryota > Metazoa > Chordata > Aves > Galliformes > Odontophoridae > Odontophorus > Odontophorus gujanensis. The sequence goes on from VXAB01012785.1 coordinate 870,075, forward strand.
TCAGCTTCATATAAGGCATTTTAAAGTGAGAAATAGAAGAGTTTGAAAGTAGGATTCCTTTTGAAATTCATGTTAATAAAGAAATCTTACACTGTGTGGATTAGAACAAGAACTACATAATGCATTTTAAAGATGTTGCCTCATCTTCAGTTCTGATGAGCCATCTGTTCGTAAACTATGCTTTCTTTTTAATGATAAGATTTGAATGTATTTAAGTCTGTCCCTGAAGACTCTTACAGAGTTTCAGAATCGCAGAAACAGTTATTTGATTTGTCAAGTTTTGATTCTTCCTGATTTTATTTTGGCGATGTGGAAAAAAAAAAAAAACACCACAAAAACTACAGGGACAGTACCAAAATAAAACATATCACTGGTTGAAGCTGTCTGAAATGTCTTCATGAATTTGTACCTTTTTAAACTTACTTCTTCCTCTTTGACAATAGAATGCTTCAACTTTTGAAGATATTGAGAAACCAGCCTCAGCATATCAGAAAACTAAGCCAATAGAAGCTGGTAAGACATAGTACCCATATCCTTTTTCTGAAGGTGATAATCTTCAGAAGTCCAGGCTGTTAGTTGATGTAACTGTGATGAGTAAGGAGGGAACTGTTGTATGTACAGATCACTGGCAACTTCAGCTAGTGTCTGTCTTTTCCTGTCAGAAGTTATGTTTTGTTTTATCTTTGAAGGTCAATATAACTGAAGGAGAGAAAATACTGAGCATCAGAGTGGAGAGAAGAACGAGTAGGGAAGCAGGGTGGTAGAGACTGTGTCATTTGAAAAAAAAAATAAAATAAAATAAAATAAAAAAAAAGGAAAGGAAAAGTGTTCCAGAGGTTTTTAAATAGATGTGGTAGACAAGAGATTTGAGTTAGAAGGAAAGGAGGGGGGGGGAAAGAGAGAATGACTTTCTTAAATTGGCCATGAGCTCAAAGAGAAGAACCTGCAGAAACACGGTTAATCCTTGCAGAAATTTTACCATAAATTCGTTCTACCCTACTGTTATAGAGAACTTTAAGCAACAACATCTTCTTTTATTTTTAATGCTACAGTTGCTAACATCCGAGCTAACTTTGAAAACCTAGCCAAGGAAAAAGAACAGGAAGACCGAAGGAAGGCAGAAGCTGAGAGAGCACAAAGAATGGCAAGGGAGAAACAAGAACAGGAAGAGGCTCGAAGGAAACTGGAGGTCAGTAGGACTCAAATCCTATTTGAGTATCACGTCTAGTGTATTTCAGTGTAAAACTATGAGGAAAAAAATCTTTCCAGTAAATATTTTCCCTTATTACAGCTAGGCTTTAAAGCTCTGTGTGTATTTCTGCCTGTGCTTTACCCGTCTGCAAAACCAACCACTGTCTGTATATCAGACGTCAAATATGGTGATGGAGTAATACCTAATAGTGTATTGTTTTTGTATCTAGCCTGTTTCAAAGTAAGTATGCTAGTCTTGGTTGCTAATCCCTGTAGCCTGACCTTGCTGTACTTCAGCATTGCCACACTTCTGCTTTTTAGTAATACCAGATTCCATTGGGCTTGAAGGAGGTTTGTATGGGAGAGATTCATGGTCATCTGAATGTTGATAGTAAGGTGACAGTGATGCTGTTTCTTTGGAATCAATTTTGTTGAATATGAAGGTATATCACCATTTGGTGTTTTGTACTCATGAGATGAGGGGGGATAATGTTCCGAAGGTGAATTAAATCTTGGTTTGGGAATTCAGGAAATGACTTTTGGCATCAGCATGCTTAAGAGGTTGGTGATTTGCATCTAAATCATAAGCAGAATAATCCCAGGGGATGTTTAGTCAGAAGATATGTCTTATCTGCTTTGTAGAATTTCCATATTTAGTGAAATTATGCTGCTAGGTGGAAGGACTAGTCCTTTGTGTCTAGTTCATTTGCTTTGTTACATGATGCCTGAAGTGCCTTAGCATCAGTAATACTGAGGGCTGCCTGTTTGCAGTTCTAACCTTTCATGCAAGCTGTGTTTGTCCTGAGCCTCTGTGGCAGTTTCCCCGTGGATACGTGCTGTTATTCTGATTTCATGACCTCATACTTAAAAGTACACGTACTTACTGTCATGGCATAGACTGGGAAGCAGCTGTTAGCAGCATTAGAATAGTCCCTGTTTTCCTCTTCTTCCCTTCTTGTTTCATAGAAATAGGAGACTAAGCACAGTGCACAAAAAAAGTAAACACTTTCGAACACTGGGTAAATGCTACCTACCCGTTCCTCTGCTCTGAGACTTAACAGCCAACTTGTGTGCAACACTGATGCTCAACTAGCATGCTCCAGCTAGTAGTGTCACAAGCAGGAATAACGAGCTGAGAGATAGAACAGATTTTGATGAAAAGTATGTATGACTCAGGGAGGTGCACAGCAAAAACTGTCATCCTCATCACCTCCAGTGTTGCCACTGAGGAGACGCTCCAGAGTGAGTAGTTCTTTGGGATCCTTGTTACTCTTCTCAGCTGATTTTGGAGTGTTTCTCCCACTCCTCTTGTTCTGTCCCTCCCCTCTTCTCTTTCTTATTTTTTCCCAAAAGTAACTTAAGTTGTTGAGAGTCAATGGATGTCATCCACTGCAGACTTCTGTAATTAATTCTCTTGCATATGAAGTTATCTCAACATTCTTAGTGTGACACATGAAATCCAGGAAAGATCATCAGCTGTTTTCTCAAATTTCTTCAGTCCTCCATTTAATAACAAGTGAGACAGGGCCCAGTGACTGCTTTCTCACGTGTGGTATCTACTGCCCTGAGCAGGAAGCTGTTACAGGATGCCAGGGTGTGATGTTCATCCAAATGTACCAGCGTGGTCTGATTCATCACTACTTTAACTTTGGTGTAAATAGTTCGGTTTATGTGTAAGAAAAACTATACGACAAGCTTAGCATAAGATAACTCAGATCTTCCTAGACTAAGACAAATGCAACTGCAGTGAAACCTGCGTGTACTTCGCATCAACCGGACTAGCCTAAAGCAGCATAGTTTGTGTTTATCTACATTACTCAGCCACTTTATTCCCTATGCCAGCAGAGCAGTTACATGACTACACAAAAGCAGAAAGTTAGTAGTACCAGATAGGATGGTTAGTTCACCTTGCCTGATTTGGTGATTGACTTCTCAGCTCTGCTGATCACAGGTGTGCAGACCAGTACTGCTTCTGAAATAGCTTTGTAGTTTTTCTGTGCTGAAAAAGCATGGCTTGTGTGTTTTGTGTATTGCTTGACTTTGAAAAGCTGCTAACTCCCTTTTTACTTCTGTTTGAAATGGGGCAAATTCTTACTTTATAGGATGGATCAGGTTTCTCCAATCAAAGCAACTGCTTCTTTTTTTTTCCTTAGCTTATGACATCTTTTGCATTATGGCTTCAAGATGCACAGTACAAGCGTATATTCACTGCTTATGTTTATCACAAGATGAGTGGGAATTGGTCTTTGTGTATCAGCGATTTCTTGTGATGCTGCCCTTCATCTCTGTGTGCTGTGAAATTTAAATACCTTCCCACAGCACTGTTTGGGTTTCTTCACTGTCCTTGGGAAAAACATGTTAACACCGTCAACACAGCGTCTGCCAATTTCTTAAAGCTGAGAGAAGAAGAAAGATCTGAAGTTGAGAAGTCAGTCCTTTTGATAAGATCAGCAGGCCTGCTGATCTTGGAGCAATAGGCAGCTCAGACTGCTCTGCGTTGTTCTCAGCATTGGCACCAGTCTCCAGCACTCAGCCATGCAAAAGAGAGGTTGAACATTTTCTTTGAGGAGAGTCTCTCAGCTCCCCTCTTGGAGCAGTGAAGCTGAGATGTGTCAGTCCTGAGCAGTTGTTACAGGAGCTCTTCAGATGAGAAAAGTGAACACCTTGGCATTTGCTCACTGAAATGATCGCTAAGTGCTATCACATCACTGCCATCTTCTGGTGTAGCTTGAGCTGGTAACCCCACAGCTTCTCTAGCCATTGTCAGGCTGTCAGTGCTCCTGAGCTACTGTCAGATGTTCCCAGCATGCTTCAGTTTATTTAAGCTTACACATCACCAGAATCTAGATGTAGCATGTTTTTTTTTTCCCCCAGCCATGTGATTTTTTTCACTCCTCATCCTCCTGAGTCTTTGTCCATGCTATCAGCACTACAGTCGCAGTCAGAAGGCTTTAGTCTGTCAGCTCTGGTGTCAGTTCTTCTTGGAGACAGCCTGGAGGCAGCCTTGAGGGGTGTAAGTTGTTCTTGAAAGCGCAGCTTCTTTCTTCTTCAAGAGATCTTGCTCCTCTTTTCACTTATCTACTTCCACTAGCACATTGGATCTGGGCATCATTATGGTTTATGACTTGCAGCGACATTGTTTTCCTTGCAGGATGTAATGTAGCAGATATTTAACAGTTCTTCTGATAAGGAGGGACCATGAGGCAGAATGATGGATGTTGGAAGTATTTCATTGTTAATAAGGCTATTCTGCATCCATGGGATCACTTTGGAGAGCCCTCGCTCCCAATTATTGCTGAGAATTACTAAGATCTTCTCAGTATTTATCCTACTCCTTCATTTCCTTCTCTAAGGTATATCTTCCAGCAATACCTGCATTCCATCGTCACTGCTTTTGCTTTGTTCTCAGACAAAGATGACTTTGTTCTCAGGTAAAGATGACTACCTTTAGGTCTTTTCAGTTAACCTGTTTGAAGCTCTGTAGGCCATTTGTTGACCGTGTGTGTTTTGAAAGTTTGCACAGCTGGCATAGAAAGTATTGATGCTTCGTTTTGAGAGAAGGTTTGTGTTGAAGGTTACTCTTGAGTACAGTGCTGAAACTGCCCAAATGGAGCATATTGGACATATGGACTTACTCAGTTCACTCAGCCTGCCCTGTGTAATGATTACACCCCATTAGAGTCCTCCTGTTCAACCCAGTCAGAGCCATTTTTTCTATCTGGTAAGGAGGAGATGACTGGTTGTTCATATGCCAGAGGTCCAAGCTTTCTGCTTGGTATTATCATTGCTCTATCTCCCCTTTCATTTTATCTGTTTGTAGTCTGGAAAGTGTGTGGGAAGTTAAGCCTTTCCATTAGCTCTCCTGCTGACCTTTTGTTTCCCATTTCAACTTTTTCATTGATGTTTCCTCCTGATGTGGGAACAGTTCTCAAGAAGAGTTGGTGCAGGAACACCAGCGCTCATGAGTCAGTGGGCTTTTTTTTTTTTTTTCCCCTTTCTCAGAATGGTTTTCTGTCTTTACTATCATTCCTGCTGTAAGTATAGGTCAAATTCTAGCCATAATGCTTGATTTTTTTCTTGTAGCAGATATTCTTGATTTTTTTTCTATCAGCAGATATTCTGTTGCCTGGACACATTTGAAGTTTTTTCCCAAAGCTGGTGGTATTTAAATTTTACCATAACTAGATGATGAATGCTCTTCCAGACTGACCATCTCCCTGGTTAATTGTGTGTCTCTACAGGCTCTGAGGGAAGGAGATGAGGTTAAAGGGAAGCTGAAACGGCCCTGGCTGTTGTGCCCCTCACCCATAAGCTGAGCATTGAAAGGGGAGGGATGCAAGTACACCATCCACACGTTTTGTGAAGGGACAGAGTTCCTTTGATTTATGCAAGCTATTTCTTTAGGAGAACTTCCTTGTTCATACAGAAAGTTCTCTCACTTTAAGGAAGTATGTGGGCTTACACCCTCCCACAATGGGAATGTACATATGGACTGCATTCCTTCAATAATCCTGTTTACTGGTAATCCTTTTTCTTCTCTCCTTTTCACATATGCCACATAGGCAAGTGGTGTTCAGGGAGCTGTTCTTTAACTAATGTAATGAGTCAAATGCCTCATGATTTAGCCTCCTTAGAGAACCATTGAAGATACTGTTTCATATACAGCATTTCCTTGTGGAAGAAACTGCTCTAAGGTGGCCTGAGGGGACCATGCAATTTAAATGCATTATAGCAATTATGCTGTGGCAATCGTAAGCAGTAATTTGGATTGTGGAGACCCATTTCATAGGAGAAATGATTCAATAATTATTCATTATTCAATTTTCGATATTGTTAATGGATTGATATTGGTTTGTTCCTCCCCAAACTTAGATCTGTGCTCCAATAAACATTTTGCTTGTACTTTTTCATCTGTAGTGCAGAAGTTAAAGAGGAGAAGGGCATTAGGACAGATTCTTCCCAGTAAGCTCGGCGTAAGCTTTGACTTGAACTTCAAAGCTGGCTGTGTTCTCAGGACACGTTTTCCTTTCTTTGTTTGATGTTATTTTTTCTGAGCTGTGACAAACAAAGAAAAGGAAGACTTTTTTGCAGTGAAGTCCTCTCATTTCATCTCTGGTCTATGATTTCTCCTGAGAATCCTTTGGGAAGCTGTGACTTGATGGACCTAAACTGAAGTGCACAGTGCACATAATTTGTATTCTCTGTCCTTTCCTAAAAAAAAAAAAAAGAAAAAAGAAGGAAGTTTGTCTCTAAATACGCAAATTTCTTTTCCTCAGTGATAAAGAGGAGCAAAGTGAAATAAGTAGCTGACAGTCTTGAAGTATAAGCATTTTTATTTTTTTTTTAAAGTCACACAAGCAAACACAATCTTGAGTAATGTGCTCTGCGGGACCTTGTTTGAGCAGGGAGGTTGGACTAGCTGTTCTCCAGACGTCCCTTCCAGCCTCAACTATTCTGTGATTTTGTTGCACTTCTTGGGCTGTGGTATTCAGGCTTCCTAATGAATGGCTTCCCAGTGATAATTGTGGTTTTGCACTCTGATTCACAGGTGGCACAGTGTGAAATGTTGGAGTGCCAGAATACTTGATTCAGATTCTTGCTCTTTGTATTGTGGAGTACAGTGACACTGTTTTTATTTAGAATCATAAAATCATTACAGTTGGAAAAGACCTCATGATCATCCAGTCTAACCATCCGTCTACCACCAGTATTGCCAACTGACACCCACTAAACTGTGTCCCTGAGTACTACATCTGTCCTTTCCATAAGCACCTCCAGGGACAGTGACTTCACTGCTTCCCTGGGCAGCTTGTTCCAGTGCCTCGCCACTCTTTTTGAGAAGAAATTCTTTCTAATATCCAACCTGAACATCCCCTAGCACAACTTGAGGCCATTCCCTTTTGTCCTTTTGCTAGTTACCTGGGGGAGGAGGCCGACTCCCACCTGACCACAACCTCCTTTGAAGTCACTGTAGAAAGCGATAAGGTCTTCCCTGAGCCTCCTTTTCTCCAGACTGAACAATCCCAGCAGCTCCCCATAAGACAGTGTCAAAGACTTTGCTGAGATCTAGGTAGACTACGTCAGCAGCTTTTCCCTCATCTACCAGGTGGGTCACCTAGTTATAAAAGGTAAGGTTGATCTAGCAAAATCTGTTTCTCATGAAGCCACGCCGGCTGGGCCTGATCCTCTGGTTGTCCCACATATGTTGTGTGATTGCACTCAAAATGATCTGACTCATAACCTTCCCTGGCACCGAGGTCTGCTGACAAGCCTGTAGCTCTCCAGATCTTCCTTACAGCCCTTCTTATAGATGGGTGTCACACTGGCAGGACTCCAGACATCTGGGACCTCTCTGGTTGACGAGGACTGCTGATGGTGGAAAGCAGCTTGGCAATCCTGTCTGCCAGCTCCCTCAGCATCCTCAGGTGAATCCATCTGACCCCAAGGACTTGTGACACTCCTGGTGGAGGAGGAGTAGTAGTAATAACTGTTTCCACCTGAATAGTGGGAGGTTTATTCTGCTCCTCACTCTGGACTTCCAGGACAGGAGGCTGAGTACTTTGAGGATAACAGGTCTGACTATTAAAGAGTGAGAACCTTCACTTTTTCCTTATTCTCAGCGGTCCCATTCTCCGCCACATTCGTAATGCGTGGAACTCTTCTGAACATTTGAACCCCCCTCACTGTCAGTATATAGAATTTAATTTTGCATGAGCTATTCAATCTTTCCCTTTGGCAGGCTTTTGGCATACCTGCAGGAGTTTACAGGATCATTTCTCATAAAGGACAATAAATCAGTAGTATAATTAGAACAGGGGGGCTTCAGGTTCTCTGGGCTTCTGCTAAAATGGTACATGAGACCCAATCAGCTAATGAACAGAGTGAATGTATTGAGCACAGAAACCCTGCAGCTCCTGGGGAAATGTGCCAAAGAACATTGTGTACTCTGTTTTTAAATTCATGTATCCATACATACTGTGTGCTTTTTGATTCTACTTTTTTTTTTTTTCCTCCTCTGCTTTGCAGTATTGCTGAGACTTTGTTTTATAGCCATTTTAAACCCCATGCAGTTCTAATGACGTAGTCAGTCCAGGTCTGTTCTGCTCCCAGCTCCAGTTTATTTCAGAATATGCTGTTTATCTCTGTTATTCAAGGATTGCTTCTTGTTCTTTCGTGAAACAGTGACTGAGCTACACTGAAGCCTTTCTTTCTCTTCGTTTAAGGAGCAAGCTAAAGCCAAAAAACAAACTCCACCACCATCTCCTGCTGCACAGCCAGCTGAACCGAAGACACCCTCAAGTCCTGTCTACCAGGTTTGTTGCCATCCCTCTCAGTTCCTAGTTTTTGATCCAAAGTGTAGGACCCTCTTAAGAAAATCCTGATCAACTGCACCAATTGGTTTTTCAGGATGCAGTTTCCTATGATGCAGAGTCTGCCTACAAGAACTCTAGCACAGCATATTCAGCTGCACAAGAGCCAGGATCTGGCTACAAAACTACCGAGTCAGACTACCAAGAAGCAGTGAGTCAGCGGGAAGCAGAATATGAACCAGAGACAGTCTATGAAGTGGCAGGGGCAGGAGACCATTACCAAGCAGGTAGAGTATTCATTTCTGATGTGAAAGCTTTGATGATGAAGACTTAGCTCCTTGGGGAGTGACCTGATGAGTAGTTGTGCCAGTATCACACTGCCCTTGTATTCTGAAGTCATTGCCTGTTGAGGCTTTGAAGATTCCCCACCAACAAACTTCAGTTGGAAGATGAAGGTAAGACTAATAAGCTAGTGGCACTAAAAGAATACAGTTCTTTTGAATTCCTGTTTTTCTCACCTCTTCTGGTTACTAAAATTATGTTTGCTCTGGAAATTCTGAACACATCACTTAACACACGCCCCCAAACATGCGCACATAACAATTTGTATTAAGTACTCTTACATGCTGATCTTGTGCTCAGTTGTTGGTCTGTCACATTCTCCAGTGCTATAAAGCTAATAATTTTTATTTTTCTACTGTATTAAATGCCTAGGTGAGAACACTTCCTGTCAGGATTTAATTGTGTGTGATTTAGGTAAAAATAATCCGTTTCAAGGAGGTGCATCAGCACTGTTTAAATCTTGCATGGTTTGTTCCCTTAGAATTAGAATGAAAGGAGGAATATCACAGAAAAAAACCTCAGAGTGATAGGTAGCATGCTTTATGCTTTTAATTTTTTTTTTCTCTTTTTCTCTCTCCCTTAGAAGAAAATACTTACGATGAATATGAAAATGAACTTGGAATTACAGCCATAGCTCTTTATGATTATCAGGCTGGTAAGCAGAGCTCTTGTTCTTCTTGTAAGAACTCTTATTTATGAAAGCTGAATCTCGATTTTTTTCTTTTCCTACCATCTTGTAGTCTCTTGTTGTAATGTGTGAAGATGTGAAGTATTATGAATTTTTTAGTAAGAGGACAGGCAGTGATTTAACAGTGACACTGAGACATTTCTGAAAACTGCCATCTTCTGTTTCTAAAAAATCTTTTTTAACTAAGTGTTAACCCTCATATTATACCCTTGGTGTAAGTAGTTAAGATTTCCTCTGGGGAAATCTGGGGAGAGCTCGAGAAAGCAGAGTGGTTCTCAGGGTGTCAGGTAGCGATTACTGCTCTGAGTAGAGATGCACCCAAAATATAGCGGATGGGAACCAACTATGGTGTCAGTGCTGAGGATGAGAAAGCAGCTGTCTGTGCTGCTTGTCTTTGTCCAGTGCCATTTCACGTGCCCTGACAGGAGGCAGGAAGGTGATGAGTGTTCACAGTACCTTTAGCGTGCTGTAAATGAGAATATAGTGGGAGCAGTCCTGTGTGAATACTGAGCTGCTTCTGCTCTCTCTCTCCCTCTCTCTCTCCAGCGGGTGATGACGAGATCTCCTTTGATCCGGATGACATCATCACAAACATAGAGATGATAGATGATGGCTGGTGGAGGGGTGTCTGCAAAGGCCGGTACGGGTTGTTCCCAGCAAATTACGTGGAGCTGAGACAATAGAGACTGTTGTCTGCTGGTTATGCCTTAATTCCCCAGTCAATAAATCTGACTTAATACACTACAAATCACGTTGTTTTTCTGAGAATGGAGGGGTATATACATATTGCTTTTATATTTAATACTTTGCCGATGCTTTTTAAAATGTTTATGCCACAGAAGTTGCTAATATATTGTAACTACTAGATTCTTCACTAAGGCTCTTAAAATGATTTTCGTGCATTTGGAAACATTCTCTGCCAAATTAGCAATTGTCATAAAAAAAGAGTTTCCAAGGACAATTAGCTGTCTGTCATAATATTGCATGTTTACTCATAAGTGAGCAGATTTACTTAGTGTTTAAATCTAGTTAGTCTTCCACTAAATGTTTTCAGCTCAGAAAATCATGGCTGTGCAGGTTATTTGCATTTCCACTACGCAAATGGGGTGGGCAGGACTGGGAAGGGGCATAATTTTTTCCTTTTGTTTTCTAGATAGTATGTGAAAGAGCAAAGAGATGGCTTGAAAGTTACAGCTAATGGCAGTTAATCACGTACTCTCCAATATTTACTGAATATTAATGTTATGAAGGAAACAGTCTGGTTACTTTTTCCTTATCTTTTAAAGTGAAGTTTCTAGGATATTGCGTTGATTTCTTTTTATTTTTTTCCCCTGAGTTTGCACCCTCTCTTCACATTATCCCAGAGGGTAACAGCAAAACACACTAGCACTGATTGTCCTGAATTTCTTTGCTTTTTCTTTCAACTCCTCTCCCTTCTGTGACAGGAAAACTTGAAAAAAATATAAGCGTTGAAGTACTCAGTGAAATTCCTACTTTCTGAAAGGGAAACTGGCATCCAAGTCTGTGTGACAACCTTCAGGAATAGTCTCATTTCTTTAAAGGGGAGGAGAAAAGGCAAGATGGAATTGCACTTGTTTTGTGTACGATGCATCCTTTGTTCATACAGTGAAACAGGCAGGCCTGCTGTGCAGTAATAGCATTTTACATAACTATTCTTGAGTTGAAGGATATTAATACAGATAATTTGATTTTAAACCCTTATAAATAATCTCAATTTTTAATCCTTAAAAGAGGCATCTGTCCTTTTTTGTATGTTCAACAGAAACTGCCAGTAATGTTTTACTAAACAATGGGTTTAAACCTGTTCTTTGCCAAAACTAAAGTTGAACTTTTTGTCGTTCTAGAAAGCTGATTTTACTGCAGGCTTAGGGTCCCTACCAAAGATAGTAAGTTGCATCTAATAGTGCATGTGTTAAATGTATGTGCTGTCTGTTTCCACCTTCTGATCAAATGAGAAAAGCAGAACCGGTGTGGTCGCTAAGAAAGAATGCAAAGGGTTTTTATAAACTGTAAATTTGGACCAATGGAATATAGAAGGCCTGTATAAAATGGTAAAATATATAATGTATCTCGGAAGGCATTGTGTTGAACCAATTCTTGGATGGTTGGGACAATCCTTAATGAATGTCATATGTATCTCATGATTATATATATTTTTCCCTTTCCATGGTCTCAATTCTCTGTTGTATTTGCATTACTAGGGTTGGGTTTTATATGCAGTTTATTTTACCCAATTTTGCATAGAACACCTCATAGGGGAGATATGATTTTTGTAAATTAAATATTCAATAAACTTTTTGAACCATTTGCATGTAATATTTTTGTATTTTTAAGTTCCTTTGTTAGTTTGTTGCAGGTAGTTCATCCCATCTCAAGCTGCATCTGGGACCAACTTGCATGCAACAAAGGATGCGCCCTATGGAGGGCTGCTGCTGCATGGTGCTTGGTACTGTTGTGAAGGTCACCTACTTTCTTCTGGGTTGCTGCTGCCTTCCAGATAATTCCTTTCCTCAGAAACACAGTAGCTTTGTCATTTCTTTCTACTCCCATGTGGAAATATTTGGCAGTAGTGATGGCTGCAAGGCAATGAGTGCACTTGAAAGCACAGCTACCAGTTACAGTCAAAGAATATTTTAAAGTATCTTTAAGTTTTTCTGCTCTGGTGCGTGACTGTGGACCGTAAGTTGGATCCTAGGAAAGCAGGCTGCATAAAACCTTATTTTCATAGTCTGGTGTCTGTCTGAACAACGTATTAATGGAAGTGCTGTTGTTTTTGTTCTTTTTTCCCCACAATTCCAATTGGTATGTACTGCTCTGACAGGAATATGAAACAATGCTACTGAAAGTTGAACAGTCTAATGCCATGTGAAGTGTCAGAGGCTTTTCTGGAAGGAAGTGGAAGATCTCCAGAGACCTTCAAGAGACAAGATCTGTCCCTCGGAGTGTGCCCTCTGTGGTCAGATTCATGAAAACACTCTGGAATTTTCTATACATTTGACCAATTTCTTGAACTTCTCACTTCAACAACAAGCTTGAAGGTGTCTCTTTTCCCTTCTCTTACAGTCAAGTCCTTTATTATCCAAAGCAGTTATGATACGCATCTGCCCAAACAGACCACCTGATGACAGATCCTCAGGACAGCTGCTTCCCAAAGCTTTGCTTTGAGAACTTTCAGTCCCACCCTCCTAAGCAGAAAAGACCATGTTTTGCAGTTTCTAATGCTGAGCTTTTTTGAGCAGGTGGGAGCGTGCTGTGCTGAAGATGTCTGCATTGGGGAGCCCTTCTGGTGTCTTTTTTGTGAACCACAAGCACAATACTCTTTCTACGCTTTGGAATGAATATTGTTGTCTCACCGACAGTGGAGAGATGGGGACTTGTGTGCCTGACTGCTTCCACCTTCAGCAAGCTCGTGCCATTTCCCTAAAGGCACCCAAACAACCGCAGTAATTGTGCAGCAGGAGGTGAGCTTTGGCAATGGGGAGGAAAACCTGAACGTGAGCCCTTGTGTCACCTTCACAAATGGAACTGCAGACATCAGTGCACATCTCTGGTGTCCTCTTTGTCAAGTAGGAAGGAATGGGGACCTGAGCTGCTGGAAGAATCCATTAGGTAACACCATCAGCAGCAGTGTGGAGATTAAGTAAGTTTGGGGAACGTTCTTGTGTGTTGCTTTGCCTAATGGACAAGGTTTCATCTCTAATTTAAACTACTGATCTCACTATCTCAGTTTGGTAAGATGTTATCTGCTAGATTGATTTAGTACCTAGTCTAATATATGTAGGTAGCAGCATTATGACTGTAGTTGCAACTACAAGATGAGATGCATTCAAGGCTTTGAAGTTTTAAGATCACTCTTACTCATTGGTAGTAATTGCCCAAGCTAGCTGAAGCACACGCTTCTGGTGAAACACAACTCCAGCTGTCTGAATTTATCATCACAGCAGCTGGCACAGCCCTACTTGTGTGTAATTAACTGAGGAGAAAGCGAGCCCTGTTTATTTCTGCTAATGGGATGGGTGATCCTTGAACCCATTCACACCTTAATGTGATGCAGTCGTCGCTTCTCATCCTGCATGGGTTTCGGGTAATGGAAGGCAGCAGTGGCACTGACTTGGATGATTTTACACTTACGAATGTTCTTCCAAGTTAATGTGATTTAAGCACGTAGTAAGAACAGTCCAAAAAGTGTTTCTATATATAAACATTGTATAGATTTTTGTATTATCTTTCCTGCAGTAGTTTCTAGTGATCATGAGAGAAGGCTGTTATTTTGAAAGGTGGTTATATGAGAGGTGGGGAAACTTACAGAAGTGAGATACGTTTACTGCCCCATGTGCTGTGCATCCTCCATCCCTCGTGAGTACTTCCCTCCCTGTGCTGGCTGTAGACCCAGGGTTAGCTCAGCACAGGAGCCACAGCTCTTTTCTGCATGCTTCTCGGATGCATTTTATTAACCGTCTCCTTAAGCTGCCACTTTATTTTTAGTCTGTACAGATGGCAGGCTTAAGAGGATGGTGAAGAATGCTCCTGCATCCCATTTATTTTATGTGAAGCCTTGAAGCTGTGGAGTGCTTTGCCGGATTTTTATGTGCAATGGGCCATTCACAACACATCAATCCTGACTAGTTTGTCAAGGGCAAGCCAGTTTTTGACTTCTATCCAAGGAAGGAGAGCGGGAAGCAGAGGCATCGCACAGTGAAGCAGGAGGAAGCTGCTCAAAAGAGGAGACTAGGCTTAGATAAATGCAGAGCCAAATTGTGACTGTGTTTACCAGCAGTGTTCTGTATTGTGTGCTGGCTGTGTGTCCTCTGCAGCGTTTCTTGAACCTGGAAGGCTGATGGTCACAACAGTCGCAGCACAGACTCGTTCTCAAGTCCCCTTCCTATTGAGTAGCGCCAGTGCTTGTTGCCAAGGCTTTGCAGCTGAAGCAGCTGCTTCTGGAGAAGTGCTTTTCAGACGCAGCCTCAAAGACAACTGTGATTTCTAAGCAGCCTCAGCCTGGAGCTGCGGCTCTCACTGGACAGCAGCAGTGTGAGGGAACAGCAGTCACACAGCCACCTGCAGACACACGCAGTGACGGATGGAAGCTCATTCCCAGAGGAGGATTTCCAGTGATGTGCCCTCCCTGATCGCACTCTCCCAGCACATTGATTGGGATGTGAGGGCCAAGAATGGCTGCCACTGTGTGTAGGCAGTGCTTACCTCGCTGCAGGCCTTCTGTGCTGCATGAGGGTCATAGAGCTGTGTGTCTGAGGGCATTGCTGCTTGATGTTTCCTGGATTTGAAGATGTCTTCCTCAGATTCTCTTCCCATTGAGCACTCTTCTTATACCACCATTTACAGGCACGGCTGTGAAGTGGGTTGGTGAGAGGGAAATTAAAGCATGAGTCTGTGGAAAGACAGACAGAAATCGATCTCCAATGCATAATGCAAAGTGTGTGGAGTGGTGACCTGAATGCCAGCCAAAAAGGGAATAGGAATTGATTAGAATAGCTTTCCCTGATGTATCGCCCCAGACATAGAAAGCTCTGGAAGAATTGCTGGGCTACATGGTGGCAGAGGGAGGCTTTCCCCAGAGTGAGCTTCTAGGGGCAGTGCCACTGCAGGGGTAAGAATTGCAGAGTGGCCCTCAGCTAGGGCACAGTGTCACAGCCTGCTCCACACAGGGGCTGGCTTCAGGGAATACCTTGTTGCAGGAGAGGAATTAAATCCAGACAAATGGTGCAGATAAAAACAGGAGCTGGGGTGTCACAGTTAGTTTCTGAGACTTTGGAAGTGAGTACTCTGTCTAAAGTATGCATATGTGTACAGATGCATAAGCACACACATACCAGCTGGCGACACAGGGCTATGAGGAGTGGGCCAGCCCTCACCATGCAGGAGGCATTCCATCAAAAGCACTGCTCCTGTGGAAGAAGGGATAGCTAACCCTGCATGCAGGTTTCTCCTGCTGACAGCCTTCATGCCATCAGATGTGGAGCCCAGCACAGCTCTTGGGCTGTACAGAAGACTGAGCTTGTCTGTAAATTGCATCAGTGCTGTCTCTCACCATCAGGGCGTTGCCTTCACAGCTCCTGGTGCAGCATTTATCTCAAGAGCATAGTTTACTGACTTGCTTGACCTGTTTCCTTCAAAGGTTGGACCAGTTGCTTGTCCAGACACTCATACATCTGCTCATCTGTGTGGCATCTCTGAGATGAAAGTGCTTCTGGTAGATGGAGGCACTGTACTTGTTGTGCAGTTAAACTCTCACCCAAACATCTTCTTCTAGTTGTCTTCCCCATTAACCCAGTGTGATCTGGATATTTTAGGGTGGCCAAACCATTGCTGGGTAATACCATCATGAGGGAAAAGAAGTCAGGCTAGACAGCTCTACTTGGCTTTTAAAATACATTTCTTAGCACCATAGGCCATCCTTGTAGTTAATAGCTCTGTAAGAAGATCATATCTATATCTTTCTACAGTGCTCTATGACAAATAGTTGCTGTAAGTGAAAGTGCTGTCATAGCTTCTTGCAAGGAAGTGCCAGACTTTTGCATTCAATATAAAAGGCCTGAGCTTTCTGGAATAAAGTCTACGGGTTACTTACCTAATACCAGTAATTAATGGACTTCTTTGAAAGCAGTAAACTGAAAGGGAGGTAGGTCAGTAGAAATGCAAATATATTCTTAACATCTTTGGGATTTTTTTTGTAAACTTTTGGGCAGAAGTTACTGTTTTTTGAACCTTTGGAAGGGAAGCTGTTGCATGTCAGGTCCAGAGCCAAGAAGCGCTACTCATGGGTGGGTGTGTCCCCTCAGCAACTGGTACTGGAGCTATTGTATTTATTTCAGTTCTCATTTCTTCAAAACAAGAAGAGTCAAGGTGCTATCTCTTACTGAAACAAAGCCGAGTACTTCTTTTACATGCCAGATCTACTAATATTCCCTTGCTATACTAAGAAACAGCAAGAGAGTGCAGTTCTTTCCCCTGGGCACATTTGTCTTTTGTCCATCTTTACCTCAAGCATGCTGCTCCATGACCTAGCTCATCTGCTTACTTTTTTTCTTGAATTATGTATGTTAATTTAAGCCACATGGTACTGTACAGATGTGCTCATTCCCATGTGCACTACTTCTGCCCTAGCATTGTTATTAATGTTGCTATTTGCCAAGCTCTTGTGTTCCTCAGTATCACAGTCCTGGACAGTGGCCTACACACATTGCATACTATTCCCAGGAACAGAGTGTGCTATTAAAGCTTACTATCCAAAGAAACTCTAGAGTCTCAAATAATTAAAATACTGAAAGCACAGGTTTTACCTTCATGAGTAAATACCAAGAAATATGGTCATTATCCAGCTGGATAGCTACTTTGATAAGTGCTGGGGAGAGTGAATCATCCACAGTCATATCTTGGTTTCCATTTGTTAGTACTGTCTTTGCATAACAAGTCTTCAAAAAACATTATTCATAGCACCTTATCATAGTTAAATTGACGGATTTTTTTTTATCCCCATCTGATGGAGCATTCTTTGCTTTTGAAGTTTCCTGTTTTCTGTTATTTAATGGTGGAAAATAATGATAAAAACCAATATTTTTGTTAAAAATTAAGGTTTCAGGTTTTAAAGAAATTGATAATAAATGCCTGTTCTCCTCGCAGCTGAAATAAAATCCCATCTCTAGTATTTTCCCAAATAAAGATTATTTAATGTGAAGGGGTGTAGGGTGAATACCCCGAAAGTATAGCACCCACAAAATAACGAAGGTGGATAGTCTGTTTTTGTATGGCTTATCCAGATGATACAAAGACAACCGGTAAATAAGGAAAGGCTCACCTGTTACTGACAGTCGAGGCTCACCTGGAACTCCACAGGGGAGGGATCTCCAACAAGAGATCCCTCACCTGTGGTGGTCAGCCCTTAAATAGGTCTGGGAGAGGTGGAGAAAAACTCCATCCCTTCCAGTCACAAAGGTGAATTGCCTTCACCTGTGCTCCTGTGGCTGACTCAGTGCTCACCTCAGGTGATCAATCAGTGGTTCAGGCTGTGATTCAACAGTTCCCATACAAGGAAGATCTAGCATCAGATAGTTTGACGGAAAAAAAAAAAAAAAGAGAGAGAAAAAATAGTTGAAGCAAGACAAACAGGTTGTAAGTAAAGAGTTGTTTCTTTTAAGTGGTGCAAGGAAAGGAGAGGTCATTTCCAGGGCCAGAGCTCTGAGCCCAGCTCACCCACAGGAGTCAAGAAACGTTCCACATCAAGGTCCTCCCCTTTTGGGAGCTCAGATGAGCCTCACGGCTAAAGCACGCAGTTAGGCAATGAGCAGTCAAGTCAAATAACTAGTTAACATCCTAGTTCTTTCTTTTTTTTTTTTTTTTACTTCATTTCTTATCTTTCCTGAGGAGAAACATCAGCAGCATATGACTTCCTTCCCTGAATTTACGAATTCTGCACCCTCGTGTGAGTCTTTCTGTCTTTCAGGTGTGGATCCTGGGTTTTGTTTCTCTCTTTCAGTGTTTCATCCAGTACTTCAGTATTAATCCAGTTATTGTTTTTTTAATATGTGGCATTTTTCTGTAGCGAGGACCAGTACTGTGATCTGTGTCAGCTGCAAATCCCTTGTGACCTGCACTTCTCTTAAGCATGAGACTCGTGTCCACAGCCCTGCCAAACTGCTCCAAAGCATCTGAAACTCTGTAAACCAGGGTTCCCTTCCCTGGAAGGAAGCAGCCTTTATTGCACAAAGCCAGCACCCAAGCCCTGGGGCCTTGGTTTTAGAATAACCATGTGCACTGCCATGCTCCCAATGCCTCATGGCCATCCCAGCCCTGGTTGGGCAGGATATTGGGCACAGCAAACTGTATGCTCCAAGGCATAAGCATGGCATTCCTTGGCTTCACAGGCTTTGAGGAACACCCATGTTCTCCCTTGCAGGAGAAAGCCCCACAGCCCCACTCCTCTCACTGTTGCAATGCTTTCGTTTCCAACCTGAATTTATTCATTGCCAATTGGTAACATCTTCTGCTAGCACCAAAGTTTCTTTTAGTTACAGTCGCTCTCCTGGCTGTTCACCCACTCATGTGAGTGGGAAAGGCAGACATCTCATTTCAGCCTTTTATTTGCTCGATTAAATAGACCGAATCATTTCACAGCCTGCTGTAAGCACCCACAGCTGGGATCTCACCAGCAGCTGTCCCACACCCATCCTAATGAGCTCTTGAGAACATCCTCAGCTCTCTCCAGGAAGAGGTTCTCAGTCCTCCTTTAAAAGCCTCACCTGGTCTGTGAATTATGTACATACTTATCATGGAAAAGTTTTCCTTTCTGCTGCCTCCAACAGAGGCATCCCATGGACTCAAGGCAAGGCTTTTATTGTGCTGCGTTTTGTTCAAGCATGTTTTCCCTGTTACTGTTGTGCTGATCTTTCAAGTGTATAATATGTTATTTGCTATCATGATCTTCCCTGTGAATGAACCAGCACAAAGAGCTAACAACACAGCGTTAGCTCCATGACTTCTCTTCAGAGGGTTGAAGTCTGCCTGACAGTACTGTGGCACTATGAAAACACTCATTTGAGTGGGGAAAAGTCCAGAAAACATGAACTAGAAGTGTACAAATGATCTGCTATGAATACACATTACCTGTGCAGAATTCTTCTCTGCAAGATAACATCTTTTCTAAAAATTGCAAAGTACCTTCTGTAAATCACCTGCCCTTTGGTGATTCTGGGTGTTCTCTTTACTCCAGGAAAAGAAGGGATGTTATTAGAGATTTCAGATACCCTCAGGCAAAATGTAAAGTTTGCACGCTGCTACTGGGTTACTGCAGGGGCTTACAGGTGCCTTAAAAAGAGCTGCAGAATGGTGCATGTGTTAAAGGTCACATCCTCTGCTTTTGTAAAGAAAGGAAATGGCTGAGGTGTTGGAAAACGGAGGATATAGCATTGCCTAAAGTGAAAAAGAGAGTCTAATCACAGTATTATTTTATGCACAATTGGACTCAGAGCTCAAATTTGGCTATGTTCAGTTAAGAAATGAGTTATTTACTTCTGTAACTGCGCTAGTAAGTTTACTAGTAAGTAAACAACATTTCAAACTCTGGTTTGGTTCCCCTTCTATCTGTTCTCCTCTAATGAGAGAGTTCATCCTCTCACCTTGATCTCGACCCTGTACATCTTAAAAGGTTTGATATTAGCTTCAAAGCAGACCTCAAGATACACCAACAAGGCCCAAACAAAATGGAAAATGAGTGACATGGCTGCAGTGGTTCTTCGCTGAGTATTCTGTAGGGGTTTGATAAGGAGGGCTGTACTTAGTAGTTTTCAAAATCCGTTATGGACAAATGAGAGCCCATTTAGGGAGCTGTGTATTCTTTACAACTTCGTATTAATGCTCTGTTTCCTTAAGGCTTTGTTTTGAAGAACATCTTTAAGGAAATGAATCAAAGGCTTCAGAAGGACGTGCAGCGGAGAGATTCTCTCTCATCTCCCCCAAACCCTCCTTTTAGCTGTTTCAAGACTTCCAGAAGTTACAAGAAATTGCTTTAAATTACACAAGTATATAAGGAAACTAGGAGATTGGAGACAACTAAATAAGGCAAAAAATAAAAAATAAAAAAATAAAAGTGCAGAAACAACCCATTAAAACATGAATTACATTTTGAGATTTCTCTGTATTGTATTCTCTTCACTGCAACATTTATTCCAGAACATTTTTAAGCACATGCAACACTGGTGACCTGTTTGTACATGGATTTCTAATGCTGTCCAAGAACCTTTACATTAAAAGCGTACAAGAACTCACACACACATGCATGTATTCCTTCTAGCATTAGTCCTGAGGAGAACTTAAATTTTACTTGAGAAACCAAATGTCAGTTCTGCAAAAACATCTTGGAGACAATATGGACGAATTCCTAACCTGAATACCTCGCACTTGTCTGCAGTTCGCATCTGAAATAGCTGTCCTTCACCAGATTGCAATGTTTGGCTGGAATAGCTCAAAGCAGTCCAAGATTTGCAGCACTGGAGACAAAAGCTATATTCTTTAGAAGACATATTCGATGCAGATGATGGATCATATGGAGATGCAAACATTTAAAACATAAAATTGATTAAACGTACCCATGTGGAAACTAGAATGTTACAGTTATTTAAAGATTCATCATTTGTTGAATAATTTGTGTGATTATACAGTCAGCCTTCTTTCTGTCTGAAATGCTGAGGCTGACTCAAAGTAATAACAAAACATTAAAATGACTTATTTAAAAGAATGACAATAGTTTAAAACGAACATATACATTAAGATATTGCTCTGAGACCATGGCCATCACATTCCACTAGATGTCAGCATGATAGAACCAGCTTGTTCAGACTTAAAAGCGTAAGTCCACTCCATTTATTTTTGTCACCTTTGAAACATAGTACATGGCAACCCCATTAATAACAAAGCATATAGTAGCGGTAGTAAGTTGAACCCAAAATAACAGTCACATTATATCCCGCCTTCCACGCCTCCCTCATTTAATGTATCTGAATAAAGGTCTTCAAATCAGACTTGTGATGCAAAAAAACCCTTTATAAATAAGATAAGATGTAAGTCATTCCAGTTCTAACTGCTTTTCTGAATGCAAAGATAGGGTCTTCTCACTTTAAAAGAAACAAAGCACAATAAGCTCTTTTTGTCAGGTATTACAGTATCTGGAAGAAAAAGCTTTGTGTCAAATACAGTGCAGTTGATCCATGTTTGTTGAAAATTATAAGGCACGTACTTTAAAAAAAAATAAATCCCATGTTCAGAAGCATTTTTTACAATCTCTTGTAAAACAACTTGTTCTCGTTATCTCATCATAGCTACTGGGACATGGTTGTTCTTTTTTTTGTTTTTTTTTTTTTTTGCCTGTTTTTTGGACAGAAGCAATGAAAGACCGTGACGTAGAAAAAAATACAGAAAGACGAGAACAAAGCAAAATATGACACACTGATACATGTCCACCACAGCAGCAATAACCAAATCTTCCCATTTCTTTGACAGACAAAGCAGTGACAACTGACTTGCCTTAGATACACTGATGTTTATCACTGGTTTGTCACAGTACCTGAAATACAACATAGGCTTGAGGTTGGGTTGTTGGTGTTTTTATGTCATCCTTAACAAAACAAAGCTGCCATATAATTGTTGCTGGAAAAATTATAAGAAATCACAGGAAGCTATGGAAAAAAAAAAAAAAAAAAGA
>VXAB01012785.1:895482-998968 GCA_013399175.1 Odontophorus gujanensis
TATTTTTATAACAAGATAAACCATTCCTATTTCTGCTAACAGGTGGAAATCCCTCTCTT
Source organism: Odontophorus gujanensis (assembly GCA_013399175.1). Lineage (NCBI taxonomy): Eukaryota > Metazoa > Chordata > Aves > Galliformes > Odontophoridae > Odontophorus > Odontophorus gujanensis. Next base: position 895,542 of record VXAB01012785.1, read on the forward strand.
TCTTACTTAAAATACTGGCAACCTTCTCATTGACTTCAATGGGAACATGCATCTACTTATTCATTCTTGGCCTGATATTCAAAAAAGCTCAGTACTTATCACTCATTGGATTAGACAGTATCATTCAGGGTTCAGCATATTTCAGTATCTGACTGTGAAATCCTGAAGATGAGGCTGTACATAAACCCAATTTTTTTTTTTTTCTTGTTTGCAGAGTTCACATTGCGACTTAGCAGTAGTTTAGCTGGTTGAAAACTGGGGGTCTCAGGTTCAAACTAGCTTCATTTTGTTGTACCTCTAAGTGAGCATTCCTTCTCAGTTTTTGTGAAATGTCTGCACCGTCTTACAGGTCACATCAATGGAGCATGTATTGAACTTGTTCTGCCACCTAGGAAGAGTGCTAAGTATAACTGCAGAAATAAAGAAATACCAGGTAAAACAGAGCAAGGTTACCTTTGAGCTAATTCCAGCAGAACAACCAGCTTCTCTGCCAACAAATCGGAGAGCTAAACTTAGTAAAAAGCAGTTATATGGACTCCTGTACCTGTCTCAATATTGTGCCTCTGCTAACAAAAATGGATTTGAATGGTAATGAAGCAATCTGTCCTCTTTAAATAAACTAAGCCTTGGGAAAGGAAGCCTGCTGGGAGACTGAATGAACGTCAAGAAGAGAATGCAGTGCTTTTCAGTTAAGAAAAAGAAAAAGCTTGCAATTTGAAATTAAAAGAAAATTGGTCTGTAATGGTTCCAGCAGAAGGGCAGTATCAATAGATGGTAATAATTTTGAAGTTAACAACTTTCTCTCTCTCTCTCTCGTATCTCCCCACAACTTTGAAATAAAATGGCCCCACTCGTGCAACACGTTTAGATTTATATTTGGGCGTGTAACATACAGTCTGCATTACCTGAGTACCAGGAATTAAACTGTTTTATTTTTCCCCCCTAATTTTGCTGGCACTCACAGACAAGACAAGGCATTTGGGGTATTTCAGTACCAGCCCATCTCTAGTTATCAACAGAAGTTTGTGAGGCAAAATAGCTATTCTTATCTGTCCAGCAGCTGTTTCAGAGCTCTTTCTATGTTCATTCTGTGCCCAACTCTAGTCACTCCAAGGTCTATCAGATCTTCCTTTTGTAGATTTGGTAAATGAGTGCCATCTATTTCATTGTCCATAAATGTTTCTTTATGTTCACCTAAGTTTAGACTTTCCAACCAATCTGCCACATCTGGTTTAGTCCACAGGTGGACAGGTTTAGTTGTAAAAGGCTTATTTGAGATTGGCTGTTGTAATATTGAAGGAGAAGGAGACCTGCTGCGCCCTGCGGTCAAGCCAAATAAGTCCCCAGAAGGGGGCTGGCTGGGTAGGCTAAATACATCGGACAGAGTTGGAGAAGGAGATGAAGCTGAAGCAGAAGCAGTCAGAGGAGCAGGCATGATGTCTTTATTAATCTCTGTTGGTGAAACCACAGGGCTTGGAGCATGTCTTGCTCCTGAGGTCCTACTGTCATAGTCTGGGGACCTGCTCTGCAGTGTGATCGGCTGGCTGGTTCCAGGTCGGACAGTGAAAGTGATTGTTGTACTTCGTGTACCTGAGACAGTACTCATGACTTCTGTGCTCCTGAAATTGTAAACAGACACGGAAAGTTAGACACAGCAGCTGCCAGTGATGCCCATATCAACACATGGTAAACGTGGCTTTGGAATGTTGGAATAGTATAACTTTTTTAAAGAGCAATATCAGGTAGAAAGTACTAAGATAGTATCATTCAACCTTTCCCATAAAACAATCATCGATGGAAAGCCACAGTTAAAAAAACGAACCTTTGCTTATCAGCAGTTCAGAACAGCACTTTTCAGAGCACATTCTTCCTTTTTAAGGCTATAACAAATTGACTCATGGCTAAATGAGAAACACCATGTGTAATAAGCACATGGGCACTTAGTGTTACCCACTTAGTGCAGTCAGGACTTGATCTGCCCTGCACTACACAGAGCAGGGTGGGTCCTTCATTTTGGTTTTACCCTATCACTGTAACGTAACATAGCTAGTAATACTAGCTGTGGAAAGTAGTGGAAACACGTTACTGACTTGGGTTCTGTATCTTTGTGTGTCTACCCAGTGAATTTGATCTGAATATGTCTGTAATACTATTCATTCACAGAACACATGAACACATTCACCAAACTTCTCTCACTTCCCTTTCCGTGATTTAAAAATGAAACAGTTGTGAATCTTCTAAGGTTCATAAAATAACTTTTTTTTTTTTTTTTTTTACAGAAAATATACTTTGTCAGTTTCACTACAAAAGTTATGGAGACAAAATTCTTGTCACTTTGCGTGCCCAGAAGTGATGTAGTTGTAATCAAGTCACTGGTACCTACCTCCTGCCTAAAGGAAATGTAAGATTATAAATGAAGCAAGCATGAAGCTTGCCTAGAGGCTCTCCTGCCTGGCGTCTGGCAGGGGGGATGAAGGAGCAGACAAAACTACTTTTGTCTGGTGACTATAGAACAAATTTAGAAGCAGAAGGTCTGGGTTCAGGTCTGTTCACATCACAAAATGCACAACTACATAGCCCTTACTTTTCATGAGACTGCGGTGCCAGTCAGCATGCGCTATAGAGGATCATTCACTGAGCTTTTGGGGGCCTGAAGCTCCAGAATTTTTCATTTTTAAAATACCCTACCAGTTAGAGATACCTTCAGCCAAGTAATTTCATGCACTTCCAGACCAAAGGATTTATTTATCTTTGAATTGATGCCATAGACTCGAGGGGATGATCTGGAGGATGCTGTAGCTGGATTTCTCTCTCGGGCACTGGTTGAATCCCTCTTTATCTTGGTACCAGACTGTCCCCGTGCCTGACCTGTCATGCTTGGGGCAGAGCAGGCAAGGACTTTGAGGCACAATGGCAGATACAAATGCATTTATTAATAATGCAGATTCACTATTGTGCATAAAAGAGTCAAAGAATAAGTACGGGTCCTGGGTTCTGGAGCCCTCATTTTAAAGTGCTGCTGTGGTAAAAGTTAATTTTGTACTTGTTAATCAAACTGACTTGAAATAGATATGTAGGTGTTTGCCTGAAAACTATACAGTTTGTTCAAATTGGAGCCACAGCAATTAGTTCTAACATCCTGTACAACGGACAACAGATAACAATGACCTTCTGAGAAAATATGAGAAATATGTGGAAATCTCCTCTTGAGTGCGCATATTCAGAGCTGAGGAAGACTTCGGCCCTAAACACCTCGACCGCCAGGAGGCAGAGAACGACCCCTAGTAACAGCCGGCGCAGCCGCAGAAAGGAAAGAGATTACGCCGCGAACGCGGAAGTAAGAGGCAGTAAAAAGAAGGGACGGGCGGTTCTGCGCGCGGCTTTTGTGGAGCCGAGACTCCCGGCTGAGCAGCGTTGTCTCGCTCGTTTACTGCTTACTCAATAAATTCTGAAGTAAATTAGTATCGATTGGTGTGTACCTTTCTCTCAGAACTTATAACACTGCTATGGAACCGGCTGAGGTCTTTATCAGAGCCACTGCTTAAAGATCTTGTGTTAATTTGCAGTAAATGAAGTACCAGAAATGACGCGTACAAAACATGTCAGTTCTCTCTGGGTCATGCCTCTCCCCACAAGTTCTGCTTTATAAATGAGAGCCCTTCTTCTGCTCCTCTGGCTTGGAGAATCACAAAGGCTTGGCTTCCACCTGCAGAACGCTAGGGTGGCTGAGAACTGAGACACAGGCCGTAAGGAAGATCCGGGGAACTACAGGCCTGTCAGCCTGACCTCAGTGTCAGGGAAAGTTATGGAGCAGATGATCTTGAGGGAGATCACACGGCACGTGCACGGCAACCAGGGGATCAGACCCAGTCAGCACGGGTTCACAAAGGGCAGGTCGTGCTTGTCTAACCTCATCTCCTTCTATGACTGGGTGACCAGACTGGTAGATGAGGGAAAGGCTGTTGATGTAGTCTACCTGGACTTCAGCAAGGCCTTTGACACGGTCTCCCACAGTATTCTCCTGGGGAAACTGGCAGCCCGTGGTGTGGACAGGTTCACTCTCCTCTGGGTGGGGAACTGGCTAGAGGGCCGTGCCCAGCGGGTAGTGGTTAATGGAGTTAAGTCCAGCTGGCGTCCTGTTACGAGTGGTGTCCCCCAGGGGTCGGTATTGGGGCCCATCTTGTTTAATATCTTTATTGATGACCTAGATGAGGGGATTGAGTGTACCCTCAGTAAGTTTGCAGATGACACCAAGCTGGGAGGATGTGTTGATCTGCCTGAGGGTAGGGAGGCCCTTCAGAGGGATTTGGATAGGCTGAATAGCTGGGCTGAGATCAATGGGATGAGGTTCAATAAGGCCAAGTGCCGGGTCCTGCACTTTGGCCACAATAACCCCATGCAATGCTATAGGCTTGGGGCGGAGTGGCTTGAAGACTGCATAGAGGAAAAGGACCTGGGGGTGTTGGTTGATGCTCGGCTTAACATGAGCCGGCAGTGTGCCCAGGTGGCCAAGAAGGCCAACGGCATCCTGGCCTGTATTAGAAATAGTGTAGCCAGCAGGAGCAGGGAGGTGATCATCCCCCTGTACTCAGCTCTGGTGCGGCCGCACCTCGAGTACTGTGTTCAGTTTTGGGCCCCTCACTACAAGAAAGACATTGAGGCCCTGGAGCGTGTTCAGAGAAGGGCAACAAAACTGGTGAGGGGTCTGGAGCACAAGTCTTATGAGGAGCGGCTGAGGGAGCTGGGATTGTTTAGTCTGGAGAAAAGGAGGCTCAGAGGGGACCTTATTGCACTCTACCACTTCCTGAAGGGGGATTGTGGTGCGGAGGGGGTCAGCCTCTTCTCCCAGATTACTAGTGACAGGACGAGAGGGAATGGCCACAAGTTGCGCCAAGGAAGATTTAGATTAGATTTGAGGAGAAGCTTTTTCTCTGAAAGAGTGGTCAGGCACTGGAATGGCCTGCCTAGGGAGGTGGTTGAGGCACCATCCCTAGCGCTGTTCAAGAAGCGTTTAGATGAGGTGCTAAGGGATTTGATTTAGTAGTTTAGTGGGTAGGGACGGTGATAGGAGGATGGTTGGACTAGATGATCTTGTAGGTCCTTTCCAACCTAATGCATCTATGAATCTATGAATCTATCTACAGCAAGTGTGGTTAGCCTGCTTGGTCTGGTCTGTTTCCCAGTGCATTGAATGCCCATGGAACGGCAGTGACTTGACTTTGGGCCCACACATCCTTCTTAAAAAAGTGATTAAAATTTTGACTGAAAAGATGGTGGTCCTGGTACTTCCCAAAATCTATCCTAACCCGCTCTCTACTACTACTCAAAAAGAAGAAATACAGGCAGCTCACCTGAGGCAGTGATAAGGGGTTATTAATCCCTTTCTCTCATACAAGCAGCCATAGTTACTGCTGGTAGCCTTGATCAGGGGTCTCTCGTGAGCCCTTTTCCTATATAATCCCCACATAATTCAGCCCATAATTTACAAACCTAATGTCAGGTAGCCTACAGCACTTCTGCACCGACATGCACAGCACACTCACAGCACAGCGAGCCTCTTTCAAATAAGGATCCAATACCACGTTATTAGAAAAGCACTAAGAATAACTGTTTGGAGAATGTACATGTTATTCACATGAGCAATCCCAATGATTTCCCACAGGTTGTTCCATATATTTCAAAGGGAACGGGGGATCTCCTTGAGAGTTGAAAGATCAGCACTTCACTTAAGACACAGTGGGAACAATTCTCAGAGCACTCGTGTCTTTGTAATTTAACAAAGAGAAAAAATGCTTGGCAAGGTTTTGAGTGCTTCCTGTGATTTGTTTGGAGCTTAATGGCTCTCATTGTCTTCCAGGACTAGAGTTAAGCATTCTTACACATAAAAGTCAATGGCAAGAAACTATTCAATTCTACCAGTCGAGGGGAAAAAAAATATACCTACTTAGTATTAGGAGTCTCGTGGTCTTTAATAATGCGTGATATAATTTTGAAACCAAAAAACTCTTAGTTGAGATAGGTTGGGATAATTTTGTACTACTGATTGAAAGAACAGCAAGGTGAGTTTTGAATGGATGTAGAAATTTCTCCCCAGCCCTTGATTTGTGGTGACCCTTTTACTCACGTTTCCTGCATTGCAAGTGTGAGAAATGAGGGTTCTGAAGCACATTGTCTGTGCAATATCAAACGGGTGATGCAACTTTATCTTCTGTTATGGCAGAGGCCAGCACAGAGTAACATCTGTTACTTGGCCGACAGCTCCTTCTTGCTTCTGTTACTTGCTTCTGCTGTTGCTTCTCTCTATGGTTCCTTTCACAGACTCCCTGTATCTTCTCCTTCAGGAGATCAACTGCTCCGTTAAATAAACTACACCAAGCTGCTAAAACAAAATCCACAGAGTAAAATGTGCATTTTTTAAGTGCTCTGTAGACCTGTGTTACCTACCCTTCTCATGCACAGACAGAAGTACTGGGTGAGCAAAGCAACTGAGGCAACATCAGGCTTTTCTGCTCTTGCCATCAGCCTGGTTCAAAGTAATGGCTTCTCATGGCTACGAGCAGTATTAAAAGATCTGTGGGCATCTGGCTTTTCTCAAGCCATAGGTTCAGGACTACTGACTGTTAAGACACGACTCTGGAATGATGGTAACTTATTTTAGCTGATGAATGATGTTTCAACACTAGCTCAGTTCACAGGCACTTCAGTATGCAGGCTAATAGAAATATTAGCCCTTTTATTTGAAAGCTCAGAACACTTCATTAACAGACTTAATCCTCCAGCAACACACCTCAGTTGTTGTCTACACTGAGAACACAGTCTGTGAGTCACTACGCACTGCCATAGCAGCCCTATGCAGGACCACTTTTACTGTAACCAGTTGAAGATGAGGGGAAATGTAACCACGGCGACTTGAAGTCTGTCTGCAGAATCACTCAGTAACCTGCAAAACGAAGCTGGTGTTCTATTTCTGACTGCTGTTCTGCAGCCTTTGCAGAGCAGCCTTGTGACGGCCGTGTGAACCTGCTGGGGCCCACAACTGCATTTCCAGACTTCCTGTCTTGAGTCTTCTATTCCAAGATTCTTTTTCTCATTTTCCCCACTACTTTCACTTGCAGTATCCACTCCAGTGTGTTACAGATGGAGAAAGTATGCACCTTTGTGCAGATCCCATCAATCCCCGATTGTAATTTATGACATATACAGTACGTTCTGGTGCAGGCAGCCTTGAAACTCTCAACCGTCTTGCATTTCACAGATGACAGTACCCTGGTCAATATAGGGGCAGGCACATTCCAGCTGGAGAGCAGGCGTGTTTTCACTGAATTGTGGATTTTCCAGATTTTTAATAAGAGCAATTTCTTAGGCCTTATTCGATCATCTGTTACATTAAGCATATTAAATACGTATTAAACCTACCTAAATCCAAATTTCATTTTAGAAAAGTGAAAAGTCTGATAATTATTTTAAATAAAATTTGCCCTGTTAGAATCAGCATATGGAACTAATTTGTAAACATTTGCTGCTGTAAGGCTGCACTGATGGTAATGCCCATTATGCTGTCTCATATTAAAATCGCAGTATATAATTCCTAGGTCTCCAAGTAATAAGCCATCAATGCAGATTGTAGGCAAGAAATTATTTTAAATTTTAAATCAGATTTGCAGGATTCAAATTCACTGCTAACTTAATATTAAAACAAATCAGTGAAAGATGGCATGCTGCAATTGGTCCTAAGAGCCTCCCATTAAAACAAAGCAAAACCCAAACCCAAATGTTATGGTCTTTCTTATAAGATCTGTTTTATTCTCTCAACTTGCCAGAAGACTTTCTGTCTCTGACACAGCTCTTCCACTGTGCTGGAAAAAAAAAGCAGTGGGAGAAAAGACACGCTATATACAGGTACTCTGAGAAATTAACTTTTTAGAGATTTCTGGGTACTTGCAAACCCAAAACTTTGCCTTCACCTCTTGTAGTATTTGTACTGTATTTCTGGATTGTCAAAGGAAAATTGCATGGTAGGAAAGTAAGACAATAATTGTCTGCTTTGGGAGAAGATGAAGAACAAGAATTGATACGATGACTGGCAGGATACATAACTTCTTATAATAGCATTATTTTAGTGAGAAGAAATGAAGAATGGTGAGAATCTATTGCAGGAATGCTGTTCAGCTGAGTGAGGAATAATCACCACAGCTCTGTGGGAGGCTGCTCAACAGTTTCCATGTGAATGGCAAAGCTGTAAGGAAGCACTAGCAAGGGCAAGGTGCTGCAGGGGACCGAGGGCCAGAAGGTGGTCTCAGCCCTATTGCTGGAGAAGTGGAAGGGAAAATGTCAAGACAGGCTGGAAGGAGAAGAGAAAATCTCACCACTTCCAGTGGGGAAAGACTCAGCAGTAATCAGAGTGGCACACCATGATTATTTCAAGACTAGTTCATCTTTACTTAAGAGCTTACATGAGCCCATAAAAGTGCACTTATCATTCCCCCTTCCCTCAAAAACACATCTAAAAGCAGAGTTTTGGCACACTTGAAAAGTTATGCCTCCTTATGCCCAGCTAGAAGCTCAGGAATCCACTTTTAGGTGCTCACACTATAAAAGCCTCTGCTGAATACTTGTCTGATGAAAAGCTTTTGTTTCAGTTGGAGACTACATCCCAACTCTGGTTTGCAAATGGCTACTGTTTCTGGATAAGGGAGAGCTCATCCCTATTGTATTTTGTATCAGCATCAACATCAAAATTACTAGAATGCAATAGCATTGAGTGAGCATTAAAAAGAAACAAAATGTATAGCACAGAGTACTGTATGTTTTCTAGTCAACACTTAATTCGTGGCACTTCAGTATTACCCACTTCTGAGAGCAGCAGCCATGAGAGCAAATAAAAATGACAAAATGGAATGACTGAGATGCTGCAAATATTACTGACAAAGCAAGCAATCCTGTGAAAGTGGCTGACAAATGGTTAACAATATGCAATGAAGCTAATGGGATGTTAGTAAACTGAAAAATCGAGGCTTCAGAATTATCCCACAAGATTCATGCTTCATAACTGAAATAAACCAAATGTAGGGTCAAGACCCTTGCATGAGTCACTGCTGAATTCAATTCTGCCTTACCTGTTTGTGAAAATATGGGAACTTTTCCAAATAAAAAGCCCTCAGAAATGCACAAAAGCCTGACCATGGACTGTTCCCCCCTTTACAACTTTTTCTGCCAAGACAGTACAGGTTATTTATTCGTGGAGGACATGATCTTGCATGGTTAAGCATTCTGAACAACACCCACTGCTGGGGTGACTTCCAGCCTGCCTGGAGGCCACGGGGATGCTCTGCAAGCAGAGTCCTTTAGAATAGAACTAGCTTCTCCCTACTCAAAGCTATCAACCATTTCAGGGCGGTGATGGCAGGGTGCAGTGGTGGTTGTTCATTATTCCTTAATAGCACACAAGAGCAGAGGCGTAGCATGATGCTCTCACTGGGGGCTGTGCTTCTCCCTCACAGCCACAGGCTCTGTCCTGCCTTAATCCTGCTGGCATTATGCAGCCAGTTTGCAACTCGTTCTTGATCACTATGTCGCTAAGCAACTGCTGAGTTCACAGAGCGAGCACTGCTCTTAACCTGATAAAAACCCTGTGTCAGCCTTCTCCCTCCTTTCTTTTGGCAGCTTCATACAAGTCAGTAGCCTCCCAAGTGAATCTGTAGCCTTGCCATGTTTATAGTATAAGACTTTGTGATGCAGCTATGCTTCCCCTCCTGTCTGCCCAGCTGCGGGGAGTGCTTTCAGTTCCCAGCACAGTGCATGTCCAAGTTCTGGGATGGGCACAGCGACCCAGGGCAGCAGTGGGCCTGATCTCAGGTATTTGTCTTAGGGAGAGCCCTGTACTCAAATGCCCTGAGCTGCTGCTATAAGAAATTTTGGGCAGAAGTGGAGGAAGTGATGGCTGGGTGTTGTAGCCTCTGATTTGAGATCCTAACTACACAGATGGACCAGATAAAAGATTTGATCACCGAGAATGGACTGCACAGTTTCTTAAAGTGGACAGTGGCCAACATGAAGAGTGGAATGAGCCCACGTGAATTCAAAAACTCTGGTCCAGAGCCTGCTGATCAAACCATTCAATCACGGATGTATGTGCACAAGGAAACAAGCACATCCTTCTGCCTTTTTGTCTTTTTCTGTCCCTTCCCAGGCTCCTCATCCTGGCCTGCGGCTGGTCATTGTCTCTCAGCAGCAGATGGTTTTCAGCCAAACGTTTCCATGCTCTATTTAAAAATCTTCAAACTCAGTGTCTCCATAAGAACCACAGAAAACTATAAATACACTGTGTAGAATTACTGCTAAACATATATCTGCTAAAAAATGAAGACTAGGGTTTTGGTTTTTTTAATGTAATAATTGAAAGAGAAATGATGCTTAGTATTGTAGAACAGTCTCTTCATGATCCCCATTTGTCAAAAACAAATAAAGAAGATCAGTTTTGCAGGTTTCTGTAACAAGCCATTCCCAAACTATTTACAATTTAATTTACCTTCATGCTGCCCTAGTGGTGCAATTGCTGTGACCAGGCTACATTTGTATATCCACTGGCCATACAGAGATAACTCCTAGAGGTATTTAGAGCTGCTTCCTAGGCTTCATGTTCCACAATGAAAAAATGCATATTTTAATTTCATCAGGCTGCTAGTGCTATGAGCAGAACCCAAGCAAGGCTGAGAACATTACTATTTATAACACTTCCCACTACTTCTCCGTGGCTGAAGGGTATGAACAGACCTACACATTTTTTATCACCTTTCTTTAATTCAGCAGAATCTTTGCTTTCTGAGAGCTAACCTTCCTTGCTCCTTTTCTCTTACTATCTGAAAGAACAGGGCCGCAAATTCTGCAATTGGTTTATGTACATTTTACAGTATGAGAAAAAAGTGAAGAATTTTAGCTTTACAATTGAAATATTAGCTTCAATACCTTGGCAAGATGGTACTCCCTTATCATAATATATTACAACTTTGTAAAAGATTGTGTCAATGATGCGATTGGGCTAGAAAAGCTGTAATTTAGTTAAATTTTTAAAGGAAAGGTAGAAGAAAAAGCAGTAAAAATAACCTTTTGTCTGGGAAGCATTTACCATGCATCCATGGCCTTTCTGTAGGCACCTCCAGGAGCAGAACTGATATTAAACATAGGCAGTCCAGGGCATACACAACACAACAAAAATCAGAAATTGGAGCGCTTCTCCACTGTGCTAATATTGCTGTTAGACTTTTGCTCCCTCCTTCCCGCTCTTCCCCCAGCTCAGAAGTAGACCGTCCCTCACCCTCTGCTGGTCTCAGAGCTGGACAAGGTGTACCTCTGACCTTACCAGTGAGCTGCTTGATGTACAGCTGTGCCCTACACCTGTTAGACAAGAATGAAATGTCTGAGCACCTCTGACTTCATTATTTTTATAGCTCAAGATCCTCTCTCTTAATTTGCAAATACACCCTTTTAGGCAAACTTTTCAGGAAAAAGGAAGAATTTCAGACAGATTTAAATGATTGTTTGTGTGTTTTTGCTTCCAAATGGAGTCACGGAATCACAGAATTGTAGGGTTTGGAAGAGACCTCAAGAGACCACTGAGTCCAACCACCCCAGTAAAGCAGGTTCCCTGCAGTAGGTCGCACAGGTAGGCATCCAGACGGGTCTTAAATATGGCTAGAGAAAGGGACTCCAAAACCTCTCTGGGCAGTCTGTTCCAGTGCTGCGTCTCCCTCACCATAAAAAAGGTCTTCCGCATGTTAGTACAGAACTTCCTTTGTTCAAGTTTTAGGCCACTACTTGTCTCTAAGTCCATAATGAAAACTGTTCGTCAAAGCTAAGCTATGAGAATTAAAAAGACTAAAGAGTAGAAAAGCAAAATAATTTCCAGTTGCTATCAAAGTCAGATTTTTCTCTAAAATGCAACACATATGGTATGGCTCTTGCTTACATGATTATTTTCTTTTCTCAAATAAAATGAATTCATTCTTCAAATTATTTTTTGCAGCCTTTATACTGGCTTAGATTTCTTTTCACAGAAGGGAGGTAAATATTTGCTTCTACTTTTCTTTTTTTTCTTTGAAAAATGTGCTACATATTTACAGAACATTGCCTCAGTTATTAACTATTAAAATAGTGATGATAAAGACCTGCACTGAAACCTGGAAATAACTATCAGTATAAAATACACAAGACAATAAACATATTGTACACATGAAGTCAGAGGCAACATGTTAATATGACTTAACAGGATGATGAAGCCCAAGCAAAAAAATTGAAGACATATGAAGAATAACATGAATCGAAACTCTCAAGAGTCATCTGCAAGACAAGGCTTATGTAAATTCAAACTTAGTGCACAAGTTTTGATTTTATGATTACCTGAGATATTTTCAAGTCTACATGGACAGGGTTCAGTTGCTGTGCTAACTTTCGTTAAAAATGTCCTAAGCAGCCAGTGTACATCTGTTCATTGTACAGATTTCATTGCATTAAAAGCTTTTCCCATACAGGCAACTCAATTTCTACACCAATTAGTCAGTACTAATAGGAATTCCATAATTCTGGTGTTTTACTTCCATCTCTTCATTCTAAAATATACATAACCTCCATACCGTCCTGTGACCAGTTAATAGCTTACAACCTGCAAGAAATAATGTAATGGCCTGACCCTGAGTCTTGTCATCACACTGGTTTCTGAATAAGCAATCATTCACATTTAGCGGAGCCACCCTCTCACTAAAAGAAAATCATCTTAATGCATGCGAAGTATGGTAGTTTTTCAAAGGCCAGGTCATTTATTATCCAGCAGAATAATTATAATAAAATTTACTTAAGGGTTACCTTTTTTAATAAGCAAAATCAGCACTACATCTCTGCAAAAAAAAAAAAAAAATCCATTTCTTTGGTGCAGGCCAGGCCAAACAATATTGAATACTTCAGTAAAAGGACCATTTAACTGCTGTGAATTTCATGATATTACACCATTATTACAGGGAAATGTGACTACATAATTGCCTATGCATTTACCTAATGGTGTCTGACTACTCTGAGTAGCTTTTGATATCACTTCTCTGGAAATGCATTACACTGCACTACCAGGATGATGCTGGTGGGTTAAACGAGCCACAGTTTTGAACCTGTGGACATCATGACTATTTACTAGCAAGCACCGACAACAGAAATTAAGAACTTAAACCCAATAAAGCTGAGTGATGAGGCAAAAAATTAACTATTTGGCCAAGTTACAAACAGTGCAAAGTGATGCCAGGGAGAAATTCTCTAAGATGGTTTCATACATAGGTCACTCCAAAAGTAACGCCTCTGTTTTATTTTCATTCTATGACAGATACAAAGAATGGACTCACACTATTTGATAGAGCAAATTATCAGCTGCAAAACCCTATTTTTCAATACAGTCACCTCTATTAACTATGCATTTTCACCAGTGATGAACAAGGACCTGCATGCTGCACTCATAAAAAAATCTGCATTAGCAGAGGTGACCCGCTGTCATTGTCACCCCTGCTGAGACACACCACTCACTGCCTTGCTGTGCTCACATCCACTATGTGGTCTCTATACAAGCATTAACAAAGTTTAGTTGGTGGCATTTTTCCTGCATGGAGGAATTCAGTTCCACACTTTTGCTACATACACATTTCCATGTCAGACGCCATTTTGTCAGATGCTATTTTGTGAGACACCATTTTGTGAGACGCCATTTTGTGAGACACCATTTTGTGAGACGCCATTTTGTCAGACGCCATTTTGTCAGACACCATTTTGTCAGACGCCATTTTGTCAGACAGCCCCTCCGCTGCCACCTGTCCTGCAGCAATAAAATTTAACAGAATACTGGTGGGAAAGCTCAACCTCTACTGCTGCACCACCACCATCTGCCTCTGACATCACCGGCCAACGTAGTAAAGAAGGTGGCACTGACTTTAGATCAGGCCTTGTACTTCATGATACAGTGGATTATTAGAGGTACAAGCAAAAATCAAATGTCGCATTAATTCACAGTGAACGTGAATTAAGCCTAGACAAAAACTTTTTTTTTACCTGTTTGAAGCCAAAATAAGTTAGGAGACTGAACAAAAATTAAATTATCACCACATTTTGAAAGAAAAGATAAAAAGAGGAAAGTGCTACTTAAACATAAATCTAAGTAACTCGTGTCAAAACAACTGACAGGCTTATGCAAACTGCCTCAGAAACTGGAGAGTACTGAGAGAGCTTCTGTCCTAGGATGCTGATGACAGAAACATGGGTGATATAGGAAAATCTTCCCCTCTGTAAAATTGTTTGTCAGAGACTATGCATATAACAAGTATGTACAATAAAAGGTACATCTTTCTTTAACTTATGTAATAGGGAAAGTTAAGGAAAGGATGAAAAAAAAAATCAAGCCATTTTTAGTAAATTATTTGGTTATTTACATTTACCTTGTACTGAGACTTGCAGTTTTTGTTCCAGTAGGTGACTCCAATCCTTCCCCTGGCTTTGAAGATTTCTCTCTGTTCATTTGCTGGAGTATTGAGTTCAGTTCACTAATAACATTAGCCTTTGGGCCTGAGAGAATTGGGCTTTTCACCTCCGACACATCCCCCCATAGCTTAGATGTCCTTTGGGGAACAACCTTTGCCATATTGGGCTGCGCACTGATGGGAGGTGGAGGTGGAGCGGGAGGAGGAATAACAAAGCTGTCTACAGTTTCTTCAATTAGCGCATCCTTGTAAAGTGCATTGCTTTTGTTGATTATGGGCTTCATTTTTGGCTTAGGAGGTACTGGGGGTTTGTCCACCAGAAATGTTTGCCCATCTGCATAGACTGTACAAGTATCCACGTTCTCGCACCCTTCCGAGGATAAGGTAGAGATGCTGGACACCGTTGAGATAGTGCTGGTTGTCTCTAAGTGATGGTCACTACTACTCCGACTGTCTACCTCCTCAATCCCAGAGTCAGTGACGTTGTCAAAGCTGTCAGGGGGTGGCAGAAAGGAGGCAGGCAAACAGTTTGAAAGACCCACTTGCTTTTTACTCTCTAAGGAATTGGTTGGCTGGCTGGTGACAAATGGCGCAGGTGAAGGTGTGCCGTTTTTCCTTTGCTTAATCAAGTCCGTGAGAGCTGAAGCAGGGACTGAGCGGTCATCGGGGATGTCAAAGCTGTTGGCAAACTCTAAGGGGGGTGGTAGTGGCTCAGTAAAAATAAATTCTTCGTCAATATCAACTGATGCTAAGGGTGGCGGGGGGATGCGGAAGGGCAAGATGACTGGGTCGTCGACGGAACTCGCTGCCACAATGGTTTTGCAGGGAGACGCCGGTGGCTCAGGCACAGCAGGCACATTCAGCTCACTTTCAGCTTCCTCACTTCCCTCTGGCCTCTCTGGCAGGGAGTTTTCGGGGCTTGGTTCCATTTCAGCTCCCTTTTCCTCTTCATCCTCAGGCGTATCATCTGACTTTGCCGTGTCCACGGTATGAACCATTAACAAGCCAGCTGACTTCTGTTGCGAAGTATCCACAATGTTTATCAACATGTTCTTCTTTTCT
Source organism: Odontophorus gujanensis (assembly GCA_013399175.1). Lineage (NCBI taxonomy): Eukaryota > Metazoa > Chordata > Aves > Galliformes > Odontophoridae > Odontophorus > Odontophorus gujanensis. The sequence goes on from VXAB01012785.1 coordinate 911,108, forward strand.
TCAGCCTTCTTTTCTTTCCCTGCATCTGTTTCATACTTGTTCTCAGTCTCCTGCCTTCGTAGTGGGCCACGAGTATTTTGCCTAGTGACAGTAGCAGTAACAGGAAATGTTGTTTCAATATTGGGTCTCAGCTTTGTATCGATGTAAAGTGGTTTATTAAGGTCAGCCTTAACAGTGTCCACTTTGCCTGGAATCTGCTGTGTTTGTTCTTTCATGGCTCTGTCCCTGGCAGAGAGAGCGAGGGCTAGTGGCGAGTTTGGATCTAGCAGCTTTCCTGTGACCGGGTGAACGTAATTATCGGAGGTGGATGCATTTGTGGACTTAGCTGCCGCTGTACTGTTTTCAGTACCTTTCGTTTTGGATGAAGCATTTAATGTCCTTGCATCACTTTGATTGCTGGGTTCACTGCTATTAAAAAGATTTTCAGGCTCTCTAGGTGCGGGAATCGGAGATGGGGACATAAGCTGCCTAAAGCCGTCTTCACTACTAAACACTGCTTCATCAGTAAATTTAGATTGCCTCATACGTGGTGTTGGTGGTGTTAGTCCAACATCTTCATCTCCTAGGTCTGTGGAGAGGAAGGCTGGAGAATTACGCCTTGCTTCCAGCCGCTTTTCCCTGTCTCTCACTGCTCCAGCAATGGCTGCAGCAAACGGACTGCTGACACCTAAACTGTCATCAGGTCGGAGTTGCCCAGGTTGCTCCGAAGACTGAGGGTCAATTTCCATGCTGCTCCCTTGGCTGCTTTTCCCACTGCTGCTGGTGGATGGCTCTTTCACAATAATTGTGGGGATTGGAATAGAGCAGGTTTTCTCTGGACTGTCTTCAACATTGGATTGTTTAACTAGCATCCCCTTCCGCCTTGCTGGTTTGGCCGGTACATAAACTGCTTTGCTTGCAATCTTCCCAACCTCAGAATATGGGTTTTCAGGCATCTGACCCCTCTTCCTGAAATTTGCCTGAGCTGTGGCACTCCGACTGTACAGGTCCTCAGAGTCCAGAGAGTAACGGTCCAGTTCTCGTCTGTAATAGATCCCTTTGTCCCTTATCATTGTTCCCACATTTTCAGGCCTAACCAAAGAAATTTTTGCACCTGAATTCTGATTAAATGGAGGTTTGATAGTTCCATAGCTCCTTGATGTTGGGGATTTGGGAGCGTTGTACAGAGAGGGAGAAGGTGGTGGTGGTGAAGGGGGTAAGGACTGCGGTGGTGGAGGGATATCTTCAGAGGTGTCAGGCATTGAAAGACTTCTGGTAAACTTCAGCATAGGAGGAGCCAAAAACTGTCGTTCTTCCTCCGTAATTCCTAAAAATCAGAAAGAATATTAAAACACTGCATTCCAGTGGAATCCTTCCTATTGTAGTGTCTCTGCATCCAGCCTAAAATGCTACGGTATTATTTACATGGCGTGAGGCCTGTTTGAAATTGCAAATCTTTTGTCTCATTCAAACAGTAAGTATATTTCTTGTTGAATTTCCAGAGGCCAGATGCCAGAATTCAAAAGGATGCTACAGAATTTTAATTAAACTGATCATTGATGTGTAGGCAAATGTTTTGGTTTTATGTATCATCAAGGTAGCTGTAGAGAAGCACATTTTCTTCCAAAATTATTGAGCAGGGAAGATATTCTGAGCAAAAGAGTAGCATATGCCTGGCTCTAGTGATTTCCAAATGCATAAAATAATGCAACTTAGAAACATAATGAATTTTTAAGATGCACTGAAACTCAGCAAAGGGACTGAGAAGATCCTACTGGGAAAAAATCATCCAGTTTTATTTCAAAAGATGACATTACATGATTACAAATATGGCTTTTAACATAAATAAACTTGATAATGAGAGATCTTAGATGGCCAGTTTTACATCAGTGTAATGTGGTTCTAAATTGAGAAGGATCAGTACTAAGATTACCAAGAACAAAACAAGTTCAAATTTGGTTTGCACTTTTTTTTCCCCCTCTTTTGTATAATCATTAATTGACACAATTCTTTGGAATGAGAAGAAGGTGATTTTTATTCTCTTTGATCAATAGGGATTACTTTATAACCTACAACACATCATTACAACATTTCTGTCTCAACAGTAAAATAAAAATGAATAACATTTTGCCCTAGGTAATGCACTGCAATAGAATTGTATGGTTTTTTGTTTCTTTGTTTGTTTCTTTTCCATCTCATTGTTATTTCTGGATAAAACGAAAATGTCAAAGAAAGGAATTAAATCAGAATTCCATAATACTTGCCTACTGCCTTTAAAGCAGTATGTGGAAATTAAACAAAAATTTCTTTTTCCACTAACAATGTATAAAGAGAAAATAAAATAATTCACCAAAGATGGTAGAGAAATATGCTTCAAGAAAGAAAGTACAAAAAGAGGTACATTACTAAAAATTGCTAAAACAAATTACTAAAAGAGGTGAATAATGCACAAATGAATTATCCATGAGAAACATTTTACCTATAGATTTCTGTCTTCTCATTGTACCCCGAGGTATACCCAGAAAAGGACCTTGAGGACTCCCTGGTACCGTGGGCGTCATCACAGCAATACCCTGTCTCTCATACATGGACTATAAAAAAGCAAACAAAAGAACCCACAAGCATTAAAAAAAGCAAAACTTTCTCCCATGCATAAATAACTCTTTGGTCACATCAACTAATCCACTACCTGCCCCTCTTAGAATTCTTATGTAGAACAGCAAATCTGCTATTCCTTCGAGAAGGATGTGAAGAGAAAGGGAAGGCTGGGATTTACTTATATGTTAATAAAATGACAACAGCTGTAAGCAGATTTAGTTGAAATTATTTACATGGCACTATGTTAAGTTTACAGCACATTCTGTGTGCTGTGAGAGAAAGGAAGACAGCAATTGCATTTCATTTCACTCACTTCCTAAACACTACCATGCATGGCATAGGTATTAATGTTCACTTTGCACCAAGCTGTATGCTCTCCTCACTACTGATGACAGACCTGCTCCTGGGTCTTGCATAGGTGGTGCTTTGAACAGTGTTATACAGGAAGATGGATTCTCAGCTAGGAACTGTGAAATGTCCCCTGAATCCCAGTGCACTCAACCGCCCTTTCACATTGGTTATCACACAACTACTTGTTTTCTGCCACAAAATAGTCTCTATTTCATCCTTCCTAAGCTACTGAGAACAGCAAAGCACTTGTATTCTACAGTTGAGAAATCCAATTTCAGAGTTCTGGAAATTAAATTTTTACTACATACTATAGTGTTAAGGTCAACTCTTCCCTTACAAATCATCCTGTATTATTTCACCAAGATATTATATAGGCCATTAGGAACAATAAAAAATATGAGCTGGTAGAAACATTCATGTTAGTGGAAATTCTGCAGCTGCACTAATTCTGACACTGAAACTGCATGAATGTACTTCAATTTTCAGTGACGTTTTCTAGTTTGGCCTTAGTTTTGTACTGACACTCTCAAGTTAGAACTTACTTTATCTTACCAGCTGACATTACAGGCAGAGTAAAGTCACTTCTGTTTCAATAACACCAAGATAGCAACGTTGTTGAAACGACACTCACAGAGTAGATATAAGAATATAATGACAAAAGGCTTTAGGAGCCAGAGGCTCTTCTGTTAAATGAATTATTATCAGAAATATAGAGTAAATCAAGGCTACAGGGCAATACAATCAGCACAAGCACATAAACCATTATTTGAAATTCATTTCTACTGTGATTTGAAATTAGTACACTAGCAAAGTACCCCTTCCAAACAGTTTCAGAAGTGAAAGCAGTACTTCATAGCTACCACTTACATTCATATCTGTAGCTGAGGGAAAACATCTACTAGAAGGCCGCTTTTTAATAGTTGCCACTCTTGAATCCACAGTTGCATTGTCTGCAATTCTTGATGGCTTGGAAACTGGTACTATTTCATCCACCTTATCTGTAATATAAAAGTATTCAGTAAAATAAATATCATTTGTCCAAAACCTGAAAAATTAAGTATTGCAAGGTCAAAGGAAGAGATTTACTTTTCAAAAAAAAATGCAAATAAAAAGGGTTTTTTTTTTTTTTGTTTGGCATTTTAACAAGGCAATGCTTGAGCATCGTAAGTCGTGCAAGCCGAGCACTTTTTATTGCTGCTACATAACATGCATGCTTTAGTTTTAAGCCTGCATGCATTTAATGTTTACTTAGTGTGACTCGAAAAACAATCCTCTTCTTCAAACCTTCAAAATGTGAAGGGACAATATCTATATAGAAATGGAAAGAAGACCTTTAGAAATAATGAATCTGTAAAGAACTGTTTCAAATAGAGATAAGCAGACTGTACTTAGTCATCAGAATTTCAGTGATATTTTGGACAATAACAAGTACTCCAGAAGTGCTCTTTTATGTCTGTTTTCCTCAGTTAATCATATCTAATCTATGCATGATTTTGGATTATTAGATTAGCATTGTAAGCAACTGCATCATTCTTTAAACAAAACTTTTATATGTTTTATTATTACTGTTATTTTATTAACTTAGAGAATTTATTTAGTTGTGGTCAGAAACAGACCAAACAGGCAAAGTTCAAATCAGAATGAGAACTTTAACATTTGGATTTGCGATCCTGATCTACTGTATGGCATGATGATAGAATACAGGGAAAAAACTTCAGTCAAGATCTGAACTTTAGAGTATTTGCTTTAGCCCCAGTTCCAACTATCGTCACAAACAAGATTCATTGTGTTTAATACCTCCGTTAGACTGAGGACCTCAAAGTACCAATCAACTAATTATAGCCTTACAGCTCCTTTATACTGCCACTTTACTACTACAAAACTAAGGCATGAAGAAATTAAAAGAGTAGCCCAAGCCAGCAGAACAGACTGATTTTTGAACCTGTACTAGAATCCAAACGTAGACCAGATCAACAAGATTCCTTTCTACCCCTTTCATCACATTTGCTTCCCTAAGAAATAACAGACTGCACCATATTGACGATTCTGTACTTAATAATCATGTTAATTTAATGTCTCTTCCTTTAAAGTTTCACCAGAGTACAGATTAGTTATCTTGGCTGTGATATTTACATAAATGGAATACCTTAGCCTGGCTACTAAGCTTCCACAATGTAAGCAGGAGCTATGTTAATTTTCAGCAATTAGATCCATCTCCCAAACGTCAGATATTTGTTTCAGCAGAAAAGGATAGCTACTTCATTAGGTTATTACAGACTGAAAATAAATGAATAATAAAAAAAATAGCAGGCTTTTGGCAGTCTACAGATTATGCTACTCTGCAAAGCATCAGATTTAGGGATTTAAGCTTTACCTCTCACTGGAGAGCAGCATACTCAGCACCCTGGGTATGGATATAGATGGGAATAAGGCAGGAAAAAAAAGGTTTTTGATCCCTCTAAACGGTAGAAGTGGCAGATGCAAGGATGACATTTTACATGGGAGAACAAGAGAGGGAAGAACTTTTAGCCCCCTGGTTAGAAAGAAGGCTGTCCTAGAAGTGGATCCTTTGTTGTCACAAAGGGTGAGGGAGCAGGCAGGAAAGGAAAGATTGAGGAAAATCAGAACAATGTTGAAAGCTATCTCACAAGATTGGTATTGCTGTTTCTATTCAATTGAAGTTATCATATGATTTTTTTATATCGGTCTGCTTTATTTTTGTGTGTTTTAAATCATCCGGTGAAAGGAAGAAAGGAAAAAAATTCTTAAAACCATAACATGTATTCAAAAATAAAATAAACTTCAAGTCACATTTCATAAGACTTTGTAATACAAACTTTAAACTTCCAAAAGAAAAATATCTGCACTTCTGCTCAGCAAAAGGCATCATAAAGCAATGGTGTCACCATTAACATTTGACTTATACAACAAAAATATGGCTAGACTGTAAAATTGTACTCAGGGGATCTATGACCAAGAGTTTCGAGGGTGGAGAGATTTCACGTTAAGTCTTTCACACCCTTTTTATCATCCCAGAAGGCCTAAAAGCTGGTCTTTGGGATAGGAAGACAAGGAAGTTTGTGAAAATGAAGCATTCGGTACTTAAAATCTGTAAATAAGAAATATGAATATACCATGTAAGAACGAGGAACCCCTTTATTTTAACAGACACATGTAACCATATACCCATTCAGACAACAAAAAGCTACAGGGAAAGTGATGAGGCTATGACAGACACTTGAAAAGCATGAAAATATTTGCTGGGGAATGAAACATACATACTCTCCAACTGCACTGATTTTGCTAGACAGTACTATAAGTCGGATCTTAATGTAAGATCAGACCAAAATATCAGTTGGTACCAATTATTAATACCATCTACCACTTTCAGCTGGTATAACTTTGTTCTGTGTGAGTTTGTTGCAGGTTTCTTGTCTGTGGACAGTTTCTCAGTCATTCTCACCCTATAACTGCTCCCATTCAAGTGACCTTGTGTCTTTCCACATCTAGCTAAAGCACTGAGAAATGGGAGAGATCAGGTGACAGCTTAAGCTGCTTTGCAAGGAACTCTTTAGGGGTTCCTCAGACAGTTTTTCCAACAGCAGCACCACTGCATCTGTGCAGCTTCTTCTTTTTTCTCTGCTGTCTTTAATCCAAACGCAAAGATAGAGCGGAGGGTGTCCTTTTAAAACTACAGTGGAATGCAACTTATTCTAAATGGCAGCAGCTACATGGCGGGTCCTGCGGAGTACATCAAAATCTTAGCATCTGACCACACTACTGCACCACACTTTTTTAGTGAAAATACTATGTAAAATAAAAACATTCTCACTGTATTATCAAACATATGTTAATTAGGCCAAGACAGTTAATTGGCTGATTTGTATTCAGCTTCGTTCAAACTCATCCCAAAGAAATAAGATGTAAGCATATTGGGACAAACTTCCACTTGTCTTTGCCTTTAGCTTGGCTGTTCATATCCACAGTACCAGTGTGCAAACCATGTATGCACCGAAAACACATGTTCAAAAGGCCACACGTACTGGAATAATTTGTCTAGCTCACTAGTGGACTTCTCTCCCAACCTTCTTGTGATCTTAAACATTCGGCAGCATGCGTTTTTTGTATCAATGAGAGGGGAATCTTACAAGTTTGTATTGGAAATTCTCTGAGGACACATTTACAAACAGTTTTAACAAAAGAAATACTAAAAAAGCCATGGAAGGGGTGCCAAAATTTGCACCTGGTGTAAAGTGTGTCAATGGTGTAGCCAAAGAAGCGCGCCTCCAATGGTGTTCTCAGAGGGAACGCAGCTGGATGTAGGTGGAAGGGAAGAAATATTCTCTACTGCAAAGAGCCTACACTGGAGGTTGGCCATGCCAGCTGCATTTCATCATTAAACCATTCATTTAGCAAAGTACAGCCACAAGCACGCACGCACACACACTTATAAGGGAGCAATCTGTGGCTGACTGGTAGAATAACAAAATGTTGTATCTGTTTTATTTGGATTAACTTCAGTCTCAGAGAAAGACAAGAAAGAAGAGGCTATGGCTCACTGGACAGGAGAGCACCGCTCAGTTGTATTCACAGAAGAGGATTTTTAGGCCTACAATTATTTTCTAGTATTTGCCAAAGGAGGAATTCATCACTGCTTTGCCATATAAACTCTTCTGAATCTTTACAAAAAGTTACAACAGTATGTGGAGAGTCAAACACAGGAGCCATGCTACACCTGTGATCATTAGTTACCACGCTCAAGGGACTCCTAGTAACAGCATCCTTCCAGAAAACTGTCAGGGATACCACATGGATAAGCCAGTCTGATGCCTCTGCATGCATATAGCAATTTGAGTGCCACTATATTGAATTCCCCCGAGAGAGGCAGCACCAACAGATATAAAATAATTATTGCAAAGTGCATTTCCATCTGTCCTGTGGGTTACCAATTGCACCCATGTTCTACTCAGGGTGCCAGCCCTCAGGAGATTAGATGGCCTAAAGGCACAGAAAGTAGTTGCATTTTATCAGCACGTAGGTCATCTCTGATGAAAAGCTCTTTATCACAGACACAGTACCCAACAGCGTGTCATGACATTTACATTCTCAAGAGGTCTGGCTGCTAGGCAAGTTTTTTTTTTTTTTTTTTTTTTTTTTTTTTTTTTTCATTTTCTTAAATAATTAATATCTGTGATAATTACAGGGGACAGTCTCCTCCTAGTAGATTTGGTGCAGGAGATGGCTCTTATCCCCAAGAACACATTGCTTAGTGACTCCTGTTTCAAATCCCCAGACTCTCTCAGAGGAAAAATTATAATGCTGCCCATCCAACCACCAGATCCATCATAAAAGGAGCTTTGAAAATGAGAGTCAAGTGCCTAGATAGATCTGGTGGCACGTTACTATACAAGCCCCAAAAGATAAATATGAGGTATGATCCTGGCAACATTACTTCTAATACGACATAGCCAAGACACGTGGATTAGCTCCACCGGGGGTCTTAGAAAGTGAGCTTGTCAGACCCACAGAGGATAAGAATGATCATGATCCAGTACAGGCTAACCCCAACACCTCAGGCTGGCATGCCAGAAACACCAGGCAAAGACTGATCGAACACAGTTTTGGAGGCGAGTATTGCCAAGACCTGTATACTTACCACCAACTCCAGAATGCTTGCTCATAGGGGATGGGATAATGGAGAAAGAAAACTCAAAAAACAGCTGCCTCAAGAAATGACTTGTATTTGTAAGAAAAGCAATGAATGCCTGGCACAGAGTAAAAAAATGCTTGTATGAAGTTAAAGTGAAAGAACAGAGGCAAATGTTCTTCAAATACCAGCAGCACACATTGTTAACAGTGCAAATATAAACTACAAAATGTTAGACTAATCTAGTCAGCCAGAATACAATGTTAGCCAATGTAGGAAATGGTTGAATTCTGCCACTGATGGCCTTATGGCTAAGAATTAAAAGGACAGGCACATTAAAAAAAAACCCTAAAAATCCTATGGTGTGGTTATTTTTTCTTCCCTCCCCCTTTTGCCTGGCGCGTAGGCATGGGCAACGAGGCCCTCTCGGTTATGGCTCTCTGCAGCCGGCCACTGCGACAAGGCAGCGTGGCCTGCGGCGATTCTCGAGAGTCGCTCGTCCCTTCGGCCCCTGGTAAGCACACAGTGGAGGCTGCCACTGCATCCTCACCAGTCCATGTCGAGGCACAGGTTAACTCGACATGGGGGGTGGCTCTTTGGGAGATGCGTGTTTCAAGGACCTGCGTCCGTGGCTGCTTGAGAAAAGCTAAGATCTCTGACAGGTAGTTATGGATGGCTCTTGTGGAGGTAGCCACAATGCCCAGCTGCAGCTCCATGCGGCCCATGGACTGTGACATGAGACCCATGGACTGTGCATGCTCCCTCTTGATATTTTCCAGCAGCTGCACAATCCTACTGTTGGTTTCCATCAACAGTTTCTCTCCCTCTGTTAGCTGGGGCTGCCCTCTCCAACCCCGATCCCTAGGGACAGGCTCAACACCGCGGTGCTCTTCATTCATCTCATCATTGCCCTCCTCCTCAGGAGAGTCACTTTCAAACTGAGGAGTCCTACTGAGTGACTGATCCCCGGGAGACTGTATGTCCATGGTACACTCCGGAGTCCGCGCTGGCGTTTGAAATCCCTCAAAATCCTCCCCAACGTTGCTGTGCGTTTCAGACGAGGACAACGGCCACTGCCAGCTCTCTGTGGTCCTGGCCGGCGAGTCTTCGTCAGAGGCAGGCACCGAGGATTCCTGTTCTTCAGCCGGCGTGGACGGCGAGCTCCCTCGGAGACGGCCAGCTTGCCCCGAGGATCCAGGAACCTCCCCATCTTGTTCCCCAGTGACATCTGGCAATCAAATAGAGGAGCAACAACCACTGTATCTGAGGCCAGGCAGATGGAGGTATCTACATGCATTGGACAACACATAGAAAGAAGCCAGTTGGGAAGCCAGAGTGTATGTGTTTGGGCAAACGGAAGGGCGAGCTAAAGTTTAATGACTGCATTGGGCATGTGGCAGTTGACGTTATTAACTGCTATTCGTATAAATGCACACTGTCCTGTACCCACAACACACACAGCCATGCTGCATCCCAAGGCAGGAGCTACCGATTCACCTCATTGTGACTGTGACAGGAAATGTCAGTGAACCTATCAAAAAGCTCACCTATGCACTGCAGTGGTGTCAGTCAGACATCCCTGGGACGAGCTCAGGGCCAAGTGTCCAAGTGAGCTTCCTGTGGTGTCAGATGTGCTCCACCACTGGCTGAGGGCAGCCCTTTGTTGTTCTGAAGCACTGCTGGCTATCTTCACTTTTGTCCGACGTCTCACGTCACCCCCACCCCTAAGTGCGCTCTCTCCCAAATCACTGCTGCGAGCGATGGTGGCTGTCCACAGCATTTATCCTGTGAGCAATGCCCTCCCCCACATCTGCTGGATTTCCTTGCTCTTTTCTCCAATGAGTAGGTAATGGTATCTGAGGGCATTGCTCTCCAGGATCTCATTGTTTTCTGAAAATAAGTTAGCCCTGCCCTTCCCTGTCTACTTCTCTCCCTTGTCTGAGGGCATATGGTGGAAATCAGGGTGCAAGTCATTCTCTGTGGCAGTGCCACACCTACTCTCTAACATCCTAGTCTCGAAAAATGTTTTTCTGTAAGGATTAATTTCTGCTCTTTGAAATATTTTATATGCTGCTCTTTGGACCTCAGTTTGAAGCTGTGAGCTTACATCTGGAAAGTATTGCTGAGGTCAGGTTAAAATGAAACTTCTGGTTCTGTTTATGAGTTAGGGTATGTTTTTGTTTGTTTTGTTGTGCGTTTGTTGTTGTTGTTTTATATATAGTTTTAAAATGAAAGCTCCTTCTGATAGACCCAAGGATCCCTTCTCCTCTATATCAGTCCCTGTCTACTCTAACTCTGAGGTGGCTATCTTTATTTCTGTGCTCAAGTGCCTCCAGTATTATACTGCTCTAAAAGGGATTCTGTGCCGCATAATATAATTATGATCTTTTAATGCTAAAGTAATGGATATTATTTATGCATTTAACTTATTCATTACTTCAAAGTATTCACATTCAAAGTATTCACACTTTGTCTCTATCTAGTTGACTGTCCAGTTGCATGTTTTATGGAGAGTGAGGATGAGATTGTACTTGTAAAGAGGCATGATCTCCTTATGAAAATGGATTTTAGGGACAAACTGTCATGCAATCATTGGCTCTCCTACTCCATAGAGATTTGAAAGGGACTACATAAACCTGTCTGTAATACCTGCTTCTTCCTTTGCAATTCTTTTCACCCTTTGCCTTACTAATACAGCCATAGCTGCAATTCCTCACTAACAAACCTCTCTTAACAACTATACTGTAGGACTACTCAATTAGTTCTCAGCATTTTCTTACTTGAGTACACATGTAATAAAGAAAGAAAAAAAACAAAGCAAAAAAAACCCAAAAAACAAACCAGGGGATCTATTTTTACCACACATAGCAAACACACATTTCAGTTAAATTCTATGGAATTGGAGAAAGAAAAAGTGTTATATATACTCATTCTGGTAGATACACTGGTCATACAAAATATCTTATAATTTCTTTAGGTATATAATCAGAAAATTCCCCATTATTTGAAAACTTCATTTTCCTGAAATGTTCTAAACAGTGCCCACCTAGCGGTTGGTAAGTAATAGAATTAAACTAAAAGTCAAAAATTGAAACAAAACGAAAGAAAAAACTCTAAAATCCACATTAATTTATGAGTGTTTCTGTAAATAGTTTCTCTGAGTTTAGATTGCTCAGATTTAGGGGGATAGTAATACTTTTGTTATTTGTGCATGTTTGCACGTTTGCCAGAGGCTTTGAAGAAAAGTTTATCAGAAAAATTATAATACTCTTTTGCAAAGTCCCTAATTCTCTATGAAAGTGCACCATTTGCCATCCTCCTAATTGATACTCTCAGCTTTTCAGAGCTGAAGGAAAAGCAACTGGCATAGGTGACCAATAACACAAATGACAAAGAGTCCAAGCAAACAGTCTGTGAGAACCCATGGGAGAAAGTTATCTGTGGAAACTACTGGCGAATACTTATGAATAATGAATACATTCACAGGTTTGAGCAAAGGTTTGTTAACTTGACTAGCAAGGAAAAGGGTAAATATTCATTAGCTGTTATTATACATCACAAAGTATTCAGCAATTCTGGTCACTTTGTTTTCTGGAAGCTTTGTGAAGCATGGGGGAAACCAAGGGTGTGTTACAAGCATGGTCTGACACAAACTACGTTCACTGCTGAGCAACGATGGGAAATCTGCCTCAGGGTCAAAGGCTGACACCACAGTGATGAATGTGTCAATTTCTGTCCAATAAATCCATTTCTTGATGATCAAAAGTCACCCTACGCTCCTGTTAAGTTGATGGCAGCAGCTACTGGGTCAGTGCTGTGAAACAGCTGTGCCAGTTACATACTGTAAGGCAGTGGAAAACTTGGTTTGCCTGTAAACTGTCCTTATCCAATGAAGAAGCTCTCTGACTTAAACAGCAGGACTAAAGCTGGCTGAAACCATTACCTCAACCAATTGCCTTTACCACATTTTCTTAGCAAAGTGGGTCTTAATAAATGAGGAGAGAGCACTAAGACAGCCAAGTCAAAATTGACTGTGGATTGACCTACGCATCAACATGGTTGATCTTGCTTGTCTGTTAATTGGCTTTAAAAATTATCTCTCTCTTAAAATCAAAATAAAGTGGTTACAGAGAAGCACAGCTAGCTTCTTTAGCTGTGAAGCAAAGGGAAGAGGTCAGATTCTCTGATTTTCACCCTACAGTTCATTCCTACATGCAGCATCTTGCTTACAGTGACGTATGAGACTTTCAGACAAAATACGTGTTTCGTCGTCTTGTATTTATGACTAGTAATATCAGCAAAAAATTAACAGTCTTCAGAGTTATGACCTGTTTCATGTTTCTAACTTAATGTCCCTTGCTCTGTTAGGGCATGATTCCCAGTTGGGTCCGTACATGATCAAGTAAGGGAATCAGAAAGGAGCGTGCACATGGACTAAAGGAAATGCAAAGGTCTGGAAGTTAGTGACCCACTGCACTTCAGCTTTAGTGCTTGATCACTGTATAATGCAGCTATTCCCAAAAGTAACATGGGACTTCCATGTTTCTGAAGGCTGTTTTCTGCTTTAATTCACTTTGTTACGTTTAATCTGTTTTTAAAGTGGCTCCTGTAAGAGCTACTAGGGAACCAACGTCAATGTCCTAACTATCTGCCTTTCTTTCTTGCTGCCAGACAAGTCCTCTGTTTCTGCAGCACGACTGGCTGCCTGTAAGGGTGTTTGCACTGGGCTGATACAGAGCTTGGTCTGATGCGGATTAACAGTAGTGTGGTTTGCGGTGGCCACAGGAGAACTGTTCTGAACATGGTGGCTATGTCAGGATTATGGAGCTTCTGGGTGCATGAATACATCCATCATTTTGGAGCGTTGCTATGCTATGTTGTCTCCTTGAGCCACAACATTCAGTACCATGCTTTACTAATGACAGCCTTTCAAGTTATTAGACATACTGAGAATTGCAGCAGTTATCTGATTGAGATACATGGAGCATTGAACATTTGATTCAACTGTAGGGATAGAAGACCAAGACAGAGGCCAAGAACAGAGCAGGGCTTTTGATACAGACAAACTTAAGAGACATCAGAGATATTTCTTTAACTTTTGTTCACTGAAGAACATTTGCAACTTATGCCTGTGTTGTGCCTTACCTGCCACTTGGACTGGCAGTTGATCCCTCCCCTGAGATGTGCTGTTCTTTAAGAATCCCTCCTTTTGAAATCCCACCATTTCTGTTTCACCTCTGCTACTGGACCGTTGCCTTTTCCATTTACATTTCTTTTTCAGATTCCCCACCAGTAGAGCTGGACGTGAGGGGTGGGGTACCGTCTTCCTGCTGACAGGTAGGTGGAGATGGCCCACAAGTGGGCCAGGAGCTCAACAACAGCGGTACCACAGTTGGGGAGCTTCCCAGGACCTGCCTCTGCTGCTCTGGACCTGGGCCTCTGCCTGTATCTGCATCATGCCTCCTGGGGTGGGTGCATTTTTCAAACTGCTTAGGTACCAAGGTGATAGATGCCTTGTAAATACCTAAGATAGATACAGACAGAAACTGTACCAGGAACAATCTGTTATGCAAAACTTAATACAATGCCAGTTGCACCTATATGCTGTAGTAACACCCACCTTTTCTAGCATCTGCAGTCAACCAGTCAAATACTTGGCACAAGAATTTTTCCTTTTAAAAAGTGACGGAAACACAGGACATTCATTCTTCCTTGGTGTCAACTGGTCTAGAAACTTAGGCCTTAATATCAGGTACTGCATACGCACATATTTTTGTTTCTACCACCTCCCCTAAATATGAGTGTACAAGTTTAGTTTAATTTCTTTCATTAACCAATAAAATTTGTGTTCCTTTGTCAGTTATCTGTGAAAATCAGTTACATAAGCAATACTAAAACTAAAGAAGTAGTCGTAATGTGAGAAAAATAAAAATGCATAGAGATGCATTTAAGCCATGTCAAGACAGGCCCTCATAGTGTTGGTTTTCTCATTTTTTTTAATTATTTCTTTCTTTTATGTTTAACTACAGGTAGTTTGTTTTTAGTATAAAGACAGAAGCTAACAAAAGTTAAATTATAAATCTGCATGCACAGAAAGAATGTCTGAAACAAGTAGGTGCTCTCATTATCCTCTGTATTCCTTTTAGATTTTTGTAACTTCCCATATAGAGGCAAATGACTTTGGCCTTCTTAGTTTGCTAAAGAATTACAAATACTTGATAAATACTTTAGGATGAATGTCTCTGCATTGAGATGAACTGCATAAAGGGCAATTTGGGCAAACAGTACATATGGGAATCTAGATAATGCTTTCAAGGAAGCAGATGAACAAAATTCTGGAACAGTTTTCCAATACCAATGGGGGTGTAGCATCAAGATAAGAATCTATTCATTTCAAAAGCAAGCTTGTTTAGACTACAGGAGCTCATATGATAATATTGCTTGCCATAGGAGCAACTGTATTTGATGAATAAATCTGTAGTGTCTCTGCAGGAAAACAGATGAAATGCATTTATAAATGGATCTTAAAAAAAGGAATCTGTTGCATTAGCAGTGCTCACTGAAAATCAGTGGATTTTTTTTTAATCTATTCAGATGTGAATAGAAGAAAAACAAAACAAAGACTAAAAGTAGATAAGGTATAACTAGTTCTTCAACATACCACTAAGAATTAAATGGACAACCATAGCTAAATTACTGTCTCAGTGGAAGAATATTAAAGGCCAAGATTTAAACCCAAACTTGTTGATGATCAAATTTAGAGGAAAGAAACAACAAGTCAAGCCTATGCCACCTAAGCGTTATGGTTATATATATACATATTAAAAGTACATAGAAACTAAATGATTTTTCAGTTAGAAAATCAGGGTAATACTCATAAACCCGCCACATGAGCACATTTCAATCTGGAATTAACTCATTCCAGCCCTGACCCAAATAAACAATTTACAGGGCTGTGCTTAAGTCACACAGTACCAAAATCACGTTTTTCATATTGCAAATACCAGGAAGAGAATATTACTTTAGAAGTCAGCATGAGGAAATAACAGAAGTGATTTGCAACACAGTCAAAAACACAAGCCATTTCAAACATCTCCCTTGTACTAAAACTGAGTAAAAATACATTTATGTTGTCTGAGGCACTGTAAATTCTCCAATGTACAAAAAATTCAAAAATGGGAAAATAACGTAAAATAAATCAGCAAAACAAAAACTGTTAGTAAAATTAAACACTGAGTATCTACAAACATAATTACATGTCTTAGAAAAATTATTTGTATGTATTCACATTAAGGAACTATCAAAACTTTCTCAAAAGAAAGTGTGTGTTTCTAGGCCTGAAAATAACTTCAAATTACTACATATAAGTCACATTTACATATCATAGACACACAACCAAAAGTAATTTTAGGAAGGCAGATAACTAATATTCATTCAAATTCTTTCTAGATACCATTTTCAAGTACCAGCTCTTCAACAGTAAGTTTAATTGATAAAATCATTTTATAGGCATTTAAAATGCACCTGCAATCCTGCAGTCTTACAATTCAGCCTACCTTGAAAGAGGAATGGTCATTGTCTAACACTGGTTTCTGTTTAAGAACAAAAACAAAGCAGAGAATATAGTCAATACCCACTCCTACCCTGCAAGCCAGGTGGAATTTAAGTGGTAATTTGATATTCTGTTTAAGAGACAGCATTTGAAAATTTGGCCTAGTCAGAAAAGAAACATAATAAACCAAAAGATACCAAAAAGAAAGGTGGAGGAACCAAGACACTTGCAGCCTTCTCCATTCTTACACTTACTCTCACGCTTCCACACCGAAGGGAAAAAACAAGCAAACTATGATGAATTATCTAAAAACATTTATTTTTGATTATATTAGAAATTAGTTAACATGGGTATGTGAACATTTGAAGAAAAACTGCAGCAAAAGGGGCTTTGAGATAAGGGAGATAAGTCCTTCATCTCCCTGGCTCCTGGAAAAGAGAGAGAACACATTAAAAGTGTTGAAAAGTTTTCCATTGTCCTAACTGCACCATGTTGGGAAATATATGCAGTTCTTACTGCTCCTCGTACACTCATGATTTTGAGTATGTCGTTATATATTCAGCTGATAATATCTGAGTATAACAAGTGACACTCACATATGCCAACGTATTTCATTTATCTGGCTCCAAATGCTACAAAACCCGTATTTTCTTTAACACTTACAATTCTTTTTCCAACTTCTTTCATACCATTTTCTTGTCAGTTGATGCAGAAAGGTTTTGAAAACCTTTTCAATTGCTGTCCTGTAGCAATGAAAAGCGAGCATTAGGAAAAGGCACTACATACACTAGAGAACAATCTGATAAATTCAAAATAATACTAGTGTACAGTGCACAGTGACTCATCTGAACTCCCTGTTCAGGGATTCCCAGTTTTGTCAAAATGTCATTTAAAGCTTCCCATATCTCAAGCAGTATAAACCCTTGTTTGAAGAAGTGTTCAGGACTGATAGTTACCTGTTAATTTAAGATGCTGTGTCAAATTGTTGCTAAAAAACACATCTGCTAGGTTTCGATTAGTTGGTTTTTTTTCCCCCAGTGGAAAACACAGCATTTCCTCCTTGAAATCTGCTAACTTNGCACATCTGCTAGGTTTCGATTAGTTGGTTTTTTTTTCCCCCAGTGGAAAACACAGCATTTTCTCCTTGAAATCTGCTAGCTTTCAATATTTTTCTCTTACAAAGTGTTTTAAAGCAGATATATTACAGGTGTAATCAAATCCTGTATCCTCTTACACCTCTGTGGGCTCCACATGAGATAGACTACAAGTCATAAAACCTGCAACCTTCTTTCATCAACACAAAGGTGGAGTCCATATTATGTCACACACATACACCACAAATTCCACCCAGCATCACTGCTACATGCTTGTGAAAATGACAACTATATGACAAACTTTATCTCATTATTGCTAGCTCATTATAATTTCAAATAGGTAATGCAAATCAATTACTTACAAAGACACTGTTCAAGAATTCTTCATAAAGTCTGATGCCTTTTGATCTCATCTTCTAAAATACAGTTTCGGGTGAAGATCAGAAAACCTTCTTCCTACATAGAAGCGCTGCAGATACCGGAAACTATCAAAGAAGTTGATGTTGTGGGGGCTGTAAGAGTTGTTTTGATGATCTTTCCATTGTTTCCTGCAGACAAATCTCCATCATCAACTCCATCATATTGAAATTAAAAAATGACTTTTGAACTCAGACGTCTTTTGTGAGGGATTTCTTCAAACATAACATAACACTTTAAGTTAATCCACAGTTTGGCATTCATTCATATGTATTTGCTCTGCAATTTCATTGTTTCAGATGCCATTAGAATGTGCCACCTTTGAAACAATGGACAACAAGAATGAGATGAAGTGTGAATGCTTATTGCAGACAGAGCTAATAATATTTCTTTTGAATGCCATCAACTGATATTTTTCCACTCAAGTGCAGCTAAGACTTGATGCCAGGTAACAATATTCTATGTCGATGATATCACAGTTATTTCTTATCTAAGATGCAGCACTAGCATCTAAACTGCTTACAAGAGGAAAATCCTAATATTGGTCTTTAGCCCGCACCAAAACCCAAACATCAGCGTTATCAGCATACACAGGAATTATTTTACTTTGACTATGTATCAAATATATTAAAAAAATAAATAACAAATCCCCACAGCTCACAACTGACACTCTTATGACAGCATCAAAGTACGTTTTTTTGATACAGAGGAGTTTTTTTATCTTGACATTGCATTTCACTATGAAAATGTAGGCTGCAGTATTTTAATTTTCTACTTTCTCTTAAATTCTTGACATGTCTCCCAAGGATTTTTATATTAGCTTTTAATTTAAAAACTGTCTACTTAAGCTTTCTCTGAAAATCTCAAATTACTCACTAAATCAAGCCCACTTCTTGTCAGTAAAAAGCTTAGGAGTACAAAACTTTCTAATCATGCTGCTAGATGTTTACGGTACGTACTTGTTAAGAATTATATCATTTTAAAATTCAACATCCACAAGAAGTTATTAGCAAGTACATAAAAATGAAAACTGAAGATAGAATCCTTCAAAAGCAAGCTTTTCACAAGCCATATAAAAAGTTTATGAAGTCAAATTTATTATTTTAAAATTCATTTTAATATCTAATGAAATCTATTTCTTGCAGAGATTATGAAAATTATGATTGAAATGAATTACGAGTTTAATAAACTTCCTTCTAGTACTTCATTTTTAGAGTATTTATTTTCAAATCTTAATTTTAATTTGCGTGAATATTTTGGATATTCTTCAGCATGAATGGGCAAACTGCATATTATCTAGAATTATATTGTGAGGACTGCACCAAAAAAGCTTGCTGCTACAACTGTTCATCTGTTGTTGAAAACTTAGAGGAGTCAAATAAGAAAAAAATTATGTCTCTTTCCCCTCCCATAAAATCCACAGACTAATTTTACTATTAAAAACACATCCCCTCCAAAACCGCCATCTGAAATTGAGTGTTATTTCTCTGAGTCAGGCAGTTGCTGAAAGCAGAAAGTCAGTGGCACAAGATGAGAATTCTTTTCTTTTTCGTAATCTGTGGTATGAAACTGCAGTAAAATGGTAATACTGCCCATGACCTATTGCACTAAATTTGTGAGACCTTAACGTTTTATTACCTATCTCTTTAGTCACAATTGGCATATCATTGATACTCAACATGAAAATGCCGCCTATGCTGTTCCCTTCTCCCAGCCTCCCATTCAACTCTCACCCAAAGACGACCAAAAACCCTGTCAAACAGAACCACAAAAGCCACCAGTTCCATCTTACTGTCTCCCTCATCTATGACCCAGAAAACTGCATTCTGCTTGTGAGAGAGCTCTACTATAACAATGTAAAGACTTGCATATGCATATGCTGCCAAAGCATACCTGTAGCAATGGGATTTATTTGGCACATTTTCTGAATCAAGAACGGAAAATACTACTAGCTGAATCTTTGTTAGTGACCTGAGAGGAGGTCAGGAAGGAAGAGAAACATAAGGAGAGGAAAACAAATAACCTGATTATGTTTAATATTAAAAAGCAAAAGCTTCACTGCTGAGAGAAGACACTGCCTACAACCTTGCCTTCCTTTCACAGACACTGAGCTTTGTCAAAGAGCAGCACACAGACTGTTTTACCAGCTACCACCTAGAGGCCCAGAGAGGTTTAAGGCTCATCCTTGGGCTAGACGTCATGAAAAACGTGTGAATGGCACAGTCCCTGCTCAAAGGAGCTTACAATCTAAGAAAGCAAAATGACATACAGGAGTATGGAAAAATACAGCTAAACACAAACAAAGCTGTATACATATATATGCAGTTACATTTATAAAAACTATTAAAATAGCATCACTACGTCTACCTGTCCCTCTGCCTAACCATCATTACTTAGATGATTGCTTAATAGGGATCATAGGGGAAATGGGTCTTAAGGAGAGATTTCAGGGAGAAGGTAGTGGCCTTATGAGTCAGTTCAGGGACGGCACTCCATGCATACGGGACAGTGTGGAAGATGTTATATAAAAAAACTTAAAATTGTGCAGAGCAGCATTTCTCCAGGTCAAAAGTTCAAGTGTTGTGTGCAAGATCCCTATTTCCTGAGATAGAGACAGTGTGGTTACATGAGTAACATTTGGCCATCAAAAAGACAAGTGAAATCACTAACGTAGGACTACACTGAGGATGTGTTACTGGCCATATACTCTCTGTGGCTGCCAGTTAGCACAGTAACCGTGAGGAGATGAAATGGAAGGGTTTGGAAAAGAGTTGGATAGAAAGAAGGAGAAAAAAGGCAAGATGAAGGAAAGGAGACAAAAGGAAGAAATGTGGGGAATATTTTCGGATGTAGTCTTCTGCTTGAGTTCTTAGTGTGTTTGCAGTTTGTTAACTAAATAACTAAAAAACATATACAATAACTAATGTACGTTTGACACCATAAAATAAACTGGACCATATGCCAACATTTACATTATGTTATTATCCTCCACTATGGAAAGGTGAGAAACAGGTTAAACAAGAGACAAAATGCTTCCCCTTACCCTTCTTCTTCCGTACTGAAGCTTGGAAACAGAAAGGGAATGAACTGTGAATCAATTCTGAAGATAATTTTATATGCTAAATCCTTGTCTGTTACTTTGAGCATAAACATTTTTCTTCCATTTAAGAAGTCAGACTCTCTCTGCTAACCTGTACTAGGCATGTATCTATGAACTACTTTAGATAAACAGCTTGGCAAAAGCCCAGCTTACAAGGGTTCAAGATTTGAACTATAAGAAAATGCTCCCCTGCATATCATATGGACATATGTACAACTTTTCTCTTCTTTTTTAAGTAGTAGTAACTGGGGCAATTTATTGATACCAAAGCTTTAAAATTGTAATAATAGGGCATTTGAATATCCTTGCAGATTGAAATGGAAAGGAATCACTATCACATGTTCTCTGCCATCATTTGGCTTAACTCATCTGAAAGAGAACAACTGAGATGGTCTGCTAAGTGTTATGGGGTACAGGGTAGCTCAAAATATGTCAATAACACTGTGAGTTCAGAGCCAAGCAAAGGATGTGACTGTGAAGACTGCAAGGTGCATACATTAAAAAAACTCATGTTGTTTAGCTTAGCTAGAAAAACTGAAGAAAAAAGTATATACTCTAAGGGAAAACAAATTCGGAATTTCTGTTTACCTTTCGCTTATACTACATAACAAGGGACATTCAGTAAAATTAAAGGCATCACATTCAAAACCAATAAAAAAGAAATATGTTTGTACACAGCACATAATTAGCCTGTGGAATTCTTTGCCACAAGACATTATTGAGACCACGAGCTTCTTCAGTTCAGAAAAAAAGATTACACATATA
The DNA here is from genome assembly GCA_013399175.1 of Odontophorus gujanensis. Taxonomy (NCBI): domain Eukaryota; kingdom Metazoa; phylum Chordata; class Aves; order Galliformes; family Odontophoridae; genus Odontophorus; species Odontophorus gujanensis. The sequence continues at coordinate 932,611 of VXAB01012785.1, forward strand.
TCGATGAGAACATCCACAGTGTTCATCTATATGTATTTTCTATTTAGTTTGTACATATACATTATGAAACAAATGTTTATTAAATTGTTTAATGGACATAAAAATGTGGGTGTTCTCATAGTTCATACAGATGTCCAATATATACACATATACATATAAAGATATAAAAATCATATATATATATACACACATACAATCTATGTTTTACATCGGAAGACAATTATTAATTGATGTGTGAAAATGTTTTCTTCTTGGAAACTTGTTTGATTTTTGTGCAATTCAAGAATGTTTTTTTCCTTCTGCTAGTAGTCCTTTAACAGGACAAATATCAAAATAGGTAGACCACAGATGTTATTTATAACAGTAGTCATAGTCATAGTTTGCTAAGGTGGTAAATGCTTACAGTATCATATGGAACTGGTATTTATAGGCTTTTGGAAGAAAATTTTGCACTATGCTCCAGTATTGCTACAGCTTTAATAAGGGACATACACTTCTGGAGCATGCTTCAGAAATATTCTTCAGAATAGTAAAGTCTTGCCATGGTAATAATTGCCCCATCAGGATAAAGATACAGATGGGAAATTTGCTTAAAGATTCATGTCCCATGGCTGCTAATCGCAAGAGTTGCATTGGTTTCTACCAGCCCATGAGAACTCAGAAGGTCAGGTACTATAAATTAGGGGAAGAGTAAGCTAAAGGATAGTGATTTTCATTACAAGAGTGATGTTACTATTAAAAAGTTATTTTCCTATAGAAGAGAGTGCTGCTTCTCTCTGTTTTAGTAATAGTATATACTGTAGTAAGACTGAAAAGCAAGAGAAATAGAAAAATACTCTCAATCTGAGAGTAATTTGGAGAAGGGAAAAAGGAAGGGGGAAAAACGATATCTAGGTATTCCTGCCTCCTTGGGAAAGTTTGTTGGTAAGCCAGCAGAGTCACATAGCACTCCATGCAAGGAAAAAAATCAAAATGCCTCAAACAAAAATTTGGGCCCAAAAATAATATTCTACATTTTAATCCTGGAAGAAAAATTATGGAGCATTCACAAACTGGTGAAACCTTCACTCAGGTTCCTAAAGTTCTTAGCAAAGACTAAACACATTTTCTGAGCTCTGTTAGAGATAAGTTATCAGAATGTTTGATTTTGGTCTTCTTTTGGTTGTTATGCCATGGAGAAGACTGTAATCACTTCTGCAGCCCTTTGTCTGTCAGAGCTCCCACTGAAACCACATCCCTTCTGACTCAGTAATTAATGGGGGGGAGGGGGGGGAGGCATCTGCCTCAGAAAAAAACGACATCAGGAAAAAAAGGGTGGCCATTTATCCTCAATGCCTTGATTCTTTCATGTTTCCCTTCCTATGAGTCTATGCCAAAAAATAAAAATTCTTACAGAATATAAGTATTTAAGTGAGCATTATTGTATGATAGATTGTATTACTCTGCAGTGAGGCACACAGTGTCACTTGCTAAACACACTATGCTGGTGGAATAACAAATTGTAAATATACACTGGGCATTTCTCTCTTTATACACAGTCCATTCATAACATTTTCTTAAGTCTACATGCAAATATTCTACTTTTTAATGACCTAATAAATTCAGGAAGAAAAGAACAATTACTTTCTTCACTTCTATAAAAGCAATCAAAATTCCCAAAGAATTATGCATATTTAAAATGTGACTGTTCAAGGAATCTCCAATCACATTTCTTAAAAATAGCAAATAAAAGTCTGGGTGCTCAACAATTTTTTATTACCAGTAGCAAGAAGAATTAAGCTTATTTCATGCAGAAAAGTCAAAGTGATATCATAATATGCACTTTTTCAGATTAGAGTCTAACAAAAAGAAGTTGAAGTTGAAGCTGCTTTAACACTGTCAGCTTTTTAACAACAGCTTCTGGCAGCTTACCTTTATCCACTAATGAGAGGCCACAGAAATTTAAAATAAAACAATATTAGATGAACTGAAAATGTAGAAAGCAAAGCTAACAGAATATGATACAGCATCACTTTTTAATAAATGTGCCAAATTTTGATGATGCATAAAAATGTACCAACATTCTCTTGCATAGCAGTAAAGGCACAAGTTTAAAAAAAAATTATTCATGCAAATCATGCATATTTGAACTCTCCAAAGATGCAGCATTCTTACAACCCTTTCTGCTCTACATACTGTACACCTTGCAATTCTAATAAATCAATTTAACATACATACATATATATTTATATTTACATTTCTATTATACCGGCATGCTTGTCAAAAAACACTTTCTTACCAAGCTCTTCAAGCTCTGAGGTCATTGACTTAGACCGCAAGGTCAGTGCAGTGGTTGGAGCTCGCTTAGGAGGTGGTGGGGCTTTGCATTAAACAGAATGAAAGACAGTATAAGTAAATAAACCCCTCTAAACCACTATATTAACATACACATTTTCTGATTTATTTAAAATAATATGTCACGTTAAATAAGGTAATATTAAATACATACACGCAGAGAAAAAACCCTGAGATGCTTTTCATGTACTGGATTTCTGTACTGTTTCTACTTTTAGCGTAGGTTGTTTGACACATCCGTAAGCTTTTATGTAACAGAATACATAGAAACAGTTAAAGCTAAATAACTGTGCCCTTCTATTTATCAGTAGGAAGAAGACTTTCTAGAGAAAGTGCCTCCCAGCAGTAGTGCCTCTCCTTCTAAGAAATGTACCTATCTGAAAATCTCCAGCCAACCTCTGCCAGATTAATTTCAGAAATCTGAGAAATACAAGAAAGAAGATTCACATCTGTCTTTATAGTTACGGTGAGACTAGAGAAAACAAGTGATCCTCAAGACAAACAAGACAAAGTAAATCGTAAAATACCAAGGCAATCATTTAGCACAGAACCAGCATCTGTTTTAGTATCCTGGAAATAAATGTTTTCTGATAGCTTCAAATGTAGCCAAACCAGACAAAATATCAAAATAATCCATTCCAGAGGTCAAAAAGGGGGAGTAACTTCAGAAAAGATTATGGCAATGCTGGTAGGAAAGCTGGAGTTGTCCAGTAAATAGGAATAGCACTGGGACTAAGGATTTTGAAGTGTCAAGAATACATACCATGCTACACTGTTCTGACTAAGGTGGCAAAGCAGTTTGAGAACAAGAAAGTGTGAGAGAGGGATGTAAACAACTGTCTTCTTGTATCACCTATATACACTATATAAGCACCATCTTCCCCCTGCTAAGCTTTTTCATCCTCTCAGAGATTTGAACAAAAGTATGTCATGAGAGCACAAAAACACAGCTCGAGTTCAGTGCTAGACATAACAGTACATACTACAAAAGTGCTACACATTAAATCCAGTTTGGAGTCTACTCTCGCCCAACAGAGGAAGTGACAACAAATTCTTGAAGAAAGCTGCACCCTCAGCAGCTCTGCAGACAACACCAAGCTGAGTGGTACAGTTGATACGACAGAAGGAAGGGATACCATCCAGAGGAACTGGACAGGCTTGAAAAGTGGGCCTTCCAGTATTTAAAGGAGCTTATAAACAGAAGCAAGGCTGACTGTTGACACCATCTGATAATGATAGGATAAGGGGAAAATATTTTGATAGAAGAGGGGAGATTTATATTAGATATTAGAAGGAAATTCTTTAGTCAGAGGTTAGTGAGGAACTGGCACAGCTGCCCAGAGAAGCTGTGGGTGCCCATCCCAGAAGGCATTCAAGGCCAGGTTGGATGGAGCCCTGGGCAGTCTGAGCTGGTAAGTGGAAACTCTGAATACAGCAGGGGAGTTGAAACTGGATGGTCCCTTTAAGGTCCCTTCCAACTCAAGCCATTCTCTGATTCTAATGACTTCCCAGAGTAGCTTTTACCTGAGCAGCTTAAGAAGCACCTAAGATGAAAGCAATAGTACAAAATTCCTGGTTTTTTTTTTTTGTTTGTTTGGTTTTTTTTTTTTGTTTGTTTTTAGGGGGGGGAGTGGGTATACAACATTGCAATTATTAGAGTAGCTCACTCTTACTTAATACATTATACCATAGTCTCTATTAAAGACAATGTAAAAAAAAAAAAGGGGGTTTTAAACTGGGAAAAAAAAAATTCCATGTTTGTACCCAGGCAACTGTTTTCCAAAGTCTTGCAGCACGTGATACTATACTAAACTCTCTTGGAGCTGCTGCTTTCTTGCTAGCAGCCGAGTGGGAGAAAAAGAACCCATGCATGTTTTTGTCTTAAAGGAGGAGGGAATTCTCTCTGGTTGGAACAACCCCTCTACCTTGAATTTATCCAGAATGATTTCCTGAATCTAATGTACAATTTTTATGTCAGAAATTCAGTCAAAATATCTAGCTTGCTTTTCTTAATCGCACAGGGTTTCTTTAAAAAAAAAAAAAAAGTATAACTGTAAATTCTCAGTAAGTTCAAGAGGAGTCAAATTAACCTTAAGTATGTTTGGAATTAATTAATAAATGATAATCTGTTTGTGGGTTTTCTCCATCATTACTGCAAGACATTCATGTCAAGAAGTTTGACTACATCTTGAAATTATGTCATATAAAAGATCCACAAAGATGAAATTTCATGACAAGCATGACAATGGAATGGCACTTCTTGTCACACGTGAATACATAAGTAAACAGAATTAAATTACTCTACAATAAATAGCAGAAGAGCATTACAAATTTTAAAAAATAAGTTTTAAAATCAGAATTACGTCCATATCCCGTTTTCTGTGGAGCAAGACTGAAGAAAATCCATTAGGAAAAGACAAAAATGTACCTTTCTTTCTAGCTGTGTCATCTGGATCAAGATTCCTTGTTACTGTGACAACCTTTAGAACTAGGTGATTGCCCCCTTGTCGGATCATATTCACCACCTGCCTGTGGCCAACTTTCACAACATTCTCATTATTAACCTGCAAAGACAGAAAATATTCTTTTAGATCAAAACATCAAAAATGCCTGGTCTTTCAGTTCTTAAACTAAGAAGATAGAAAAGAAAGGAAGATTCAGAATGTCTAATTGCTGTCTTTTAATGAAAACATATATTTAAGTAACAGCATATAGTTGACATGATAACAGAAAAAAAAAAATGCAATTAATTCACTTAAAATTATCAGTTAAAACAACAGAATGTGTAGTGAGTTTAACCAGACATTTTGCTGTACTTGTTTTATTTGCAACAATTAGTGTGCTGCAATTCTGCATTTCATACACTGAAATATGTTCTTAAATGATAGTCATTATTCACTGCAGCATTAGGCACAAATGTCTACATACATTTTTCTCTCTAACATAATGAAAGAGATATTTAAAGTCTTTCCCTTCAGATCATCCAGGAACCAAATTTTTCACTCCTAAAATGAAATTCCAGGTTCAGCAGAGATCCTTTTATTGAGGTACCCCTTTCCTCATTTCCCAGAATTTTCCTTCTGCAAGTTTCTAGAAGGATCTGGTGTTTGGGAAGCAAAGGCAACAGGGCCATAGCATTCCAAAATAATTTAAATGGAGAAAGATGAAACCCTAGCCAGCTATTATGGTCACTCCAATTAAACTTTAAACAGCATTCAACGTTAAACTCTAAAACATATAGTCTCTAGGTAATTTCTTTATACAGTCTAAAAGGAGTCACTGAAAGTTATTTGAAATCTGAACAATCACAGCATATAATCGCAGCCATGTGTTATTTGAACATAACAGATATTAAGGAGTAGAGTCATTGAAGAAGGGATGCTGCCAGAATACATGCTGGGAATTTGAACTTTATCCAAAGCTCAACTGACTCAGTTCTATTTCACTGAGATCACTCATTGCCTTCCAAAATGAACAGTCATTTTCAAAGTAAGCATTTTTAGCCTCCTCTATTTATTCTGACAGGCTGTGCATCTCGCACTCTAAATAATTTACAGTTTAGAGCAAAATCTCTCATTAAATATTATTGCCATTTAGCAGAACTTCAAGCAGTGGCTTACAACTAGAAATCACTTTTTCATCCATGCAGATTTCCACTTTTTCCAGGATTTTTATGAGACAAGATTAATTATGACAAAATAATGTCTTGTTAAGTCATATTTTCAAAACAATGCAGCAGTCAAAGGTCTCAAAACAGTACTCATGTGCGGTGTCTATAAGCCTGAGATGCCTTTGGAGATACTTTTTTAATTTCATCTAAATTGATGTAGGTGTAACACATGCTGAACATCCAGACCTGCTGAGCAGGCAAATACGAAGTGCTCTCATTTTGTAGGTGGAGGATATAAAAGAATATTGATCTGGATAGGACTGTTGCCATTTTGTTTTATTTTACACCTTCTTAGCATCTGGTGCTTAATTCCAAGATATCATGCTGATTTAGCTGAACCAATGGCATCTACATTTAGTTCTTTCTAAAACATTTTAGCAGGAAGAATTATCCTCATAGTTTTGAGATTCTTTCCAATATTTAAACATAACCAGGTAATTCTTTTCCACAGATAAAAGGTTTATGTAATTCAAAACAAGAGACTGCATCAGCTCTATTATTACTGGAGTTTGAATCTGTAATGGATTAGAATATATCTCCTAATTCTGTCAAAAAATAGACAACTTCAAATACATCAGAAGTTAATACTAAACATGTACACTTCACTAATATAAAGTGATAAATGTGTAAAATGATAAACAGCTTATGCAGCATGCCATCTGTTCACATCATTATGTGCAATGATATTTAACATTTAGAGCAATAGCAAATATATATGACATTTTTTTTAAAGCTGTCTCAGAAACAGAACCTCTAAATGACTGCTTATAGCAGTTTTGTTTAAAAGGTACAGTCACAAAAACTAGTACCAAACAGATGCCTTTTACAACAACAAAAATGTCGATAGGAGATCCGAAGATCACTGAACTCCAAGAGTTTACAGAAGTATTTGTGGAAAAAACAACATGAAAATACATGAAATCATCAAAACAATACCTTTTCTTCACTAGGTTTAAAAGCTGAGTGAGTAAAACTAGCATTGCTAAAGAGCAACAAGAAAATCAAAATTGTCAATAAGAACTGGGATTTCAGCCTCAGACTTCTCTTCTTGAATACTTAATATAAAAGCTAAATGACAGTAGAAATGAACACTAGATAGTGTCCTGAATTCTAGCAGGTTTGTTTGTTAGTTTCAGTACATTTTCACATATAAATAACTTGACGATACTTTCTTCGCTTCCACTTTAAGCTTTGGCAGAGGAGAGACAACTACTGTGTTTCATTTGGTGTTGTAAACAAATTGAAGAAGGTAAATTTTCATGGTCAAGACTTAATATTCTTGAGATCTTACTATGTCATCATATGGTTAAAACCAACCTGTGAGCCAGAGGTTACTGGCCCAATTTGAGAGAATTTGAGAAATGAATAACGAAATAATGTGATCTCACAGAACTTAGATCTTCATAAAAATAACCTAAATAAAAAATCTGACCTCTCAAACTGAACTTGTACTTTTGGGGATTTTTTGATATTTATGTGTGAAAAGTTTTTCACCTACATACCTTCACCTTTGTTTCCACCTATATGTCACTTTTTCCACTTTGTATGCAAACCAGTTTTTAGGATCAGTAGAAAGCTAGATTGGAAATTTATGACTTCAGAGAAAGCTGGAGACAAAAATGGGAAAAATTCATAACAACTAAATTTTCGAGATATTTTACTAGTAGTGTTCAATACATTCTATTTCAATACCTTGAAATAGTATCAGCCACATGAATTATAGCATTCCTTTCATGTACCATACATGACTTAGCCCTGATGCTGAACAGTCACTGACAGCAGGAGATAGAAAGTGCCACTCAGCAATTGCCCCATGTGATGCACAACTGCTAGTCATCTTACAGATAGAGGCAGTCCATACAAGTCACGACTGTGACTGCATCAAACAAGCCACTGGCTCCCTCCAGCACCCTCTTGGAGAGCACACTACATTTCAGTTCTCTGGGGCTAGCATTCAAGGTGCTCACACACACTTAAAGCTCCAAAACAGAGACTTTGAGCAATGATGACATTCCTCACGCACAAGGAGCTTGGAACACCACTAATGAGAAGTTCTATCTCCAACATGAGTGTTCTCTCAATAGATAATGCAAAAATGTGAGGTATACCAGAGTCAAAGACCACTGGCCATCCTTACTATCTTTAGTATTCAAGACCACTGACTTGATCTTATTGAGCATTTACATACAGCAATATCTAAAACTCACAAAAACTCAATAAAAATCATTAAATTTTATTTAGGATTACAGAATGATGTGGTCTTCAGTTGGGTAATCATTTTTTAATATGAGAAATAATCCCTGCAAGGAAGAGCCCTTTTTACAAAGAATGATATATCAACACCCTTGACATCAGTAAAATTTTCTGGAACTTTACAAAGATAGAGATGCTTCTGCTCATGCAACTTTATAATCCTGATAACATGTGGGATAAGCACACAGGACTGAGAATAACAACAGTGTAAGAAATGAAGGAAATTTAGAAAAGGAGAAGGATATACTAGAAACTGTTTTACAGTGAATCTGAATGGAAAACAGAAAAGTCGTTTATGGGTGATATCAAGAAATGTACTCTAGCAGTAAAGATGAAGATTAAAATTTCATGAATGCACCCCCCCCCTCCAAGAAATGTGTCTATCCATATGTTAAAGAAAATGAAACAGTGAATTACGCTTTACAGTACCCATCTCACACAGAAGATACTACTGTGTAAGTTTGTTCTTTCATCAATATTTGATTCTAAAACAGACTCCTTACCATTTAAACATATGTACATAACTTACATATATGAACAAATTCAGGAGAGTGAAGAAGAAATACTATTATTTAAAAATGTGGAAGTTTGGAAAAGAACACTTTATGTACCTCCTGGAGATGCTGAGGTAGATTTTATGAATAACAGCACAGGCCACATGAAAGTCCATTAGTTTTTTGTTGTTGTTGTTGTTGTTTGTTTGTTTGTTCATTTTCCTGAAATGTATGACCACGCAATGGGTTGAAAAACTAAACTAAACTAAAATAACCTGTACATTGTAGGATAGCAGATGCATGAGCTGGAAGATATTCATCAGAGCAGCCTTCCCGTAGGAAGGTGCAAAAGAAAAAACACTATCAGACAAAGAGACCTTTACAGATTCTGTTCTATTATTAAAAACCTTAATTTCTTCAGTACATCATGCAGAATCCTAATTTTCCCTTTATCAAAACCTTCTCTCAGTGAAAAATGTGATCAGTCATTTCCAATGGTAACTAAGGAGACAAAACCTGATCATTTTGCCCACAGTGACCACATCAGAGATACAGTGGTAAATAAATCCACCTTGCAGTTTCATATATTTCTCAGAAGTGTCTCTTCCCATCCATTGAACTGCTTGAAAAAAAATAGGACCAAACCCTAGGACACGTAGTTACGAATCCCTGCCTACACAGATTTTCTAATAAATCCTCTGTTTTTGTAAACTCAATACACACTAACCCAATTACAATAGATACCAGCCAAATAGTGTACAAGTATTTTTGTAGACTCAAATGACGCTTTTGCATTTCAAGAAACCAAAGAGTTGTGCACATGACACTGTCTCCGCATGTCAAAGACCAATCTGTGAAGTAATCCTGTTCCATAGACTAAAATGTAAAAAACAGATACAGTGATCTAGATCATCTTTGGAAAGCTATTCATTATGAATTTGCATCTGTAAACCAAAATATTCATACCAAATCCAAGAAACTTAAGCAGACAGCTTCTGTCCACTTGGCGTCAGCTATTAATTTGAACAAGTCCTGAAACGGGCACTGAACCATCTCTGGAATGTCCTCGAAAAGTACCTAATACAAAAAGGAAGTTAGCTGACATCCTGATCTCCAACACAGTATTCTCTGATTGCTATTAGTATCTGACCATACCAATTCTAATCTAAGTTAGTGGAAAAGATGCTTCAGAGATGTTACGTATCCTGTTGACAGTAAAGGCACAAGAAAAAAAATAATAATAATAATAAAAGGTTTACAGGGCCTGAGGAAATTGCAGCTGAAATACAGTACGAGTAGACTTTTAGTAGTAATCCACTTGCTTATTATACATTTGCCTGGATTGGTGACTGTAGTGCACAGAAGGGCATAAGGATGAGAGGGGCAGGCCCTTCTCAGGGGTATTCAGTAACAGGACAACCAGCAGTGAAAACTGAAACACAGAAAACTCCATTTAATTATAAGAGAAAAAATGGTTTTCAGTGTGAGAGTGGTCGAACACTGGAACAGATTGCTCACAGGGATTGTGCAATTTCTGTCCTCGGTGATCCTTAAAGTCCAAGTGGGCATGGTGCTGGGCAGCCTGCTGTAGCTAACCCTGCTCTGAGCAGGAATTGGACCAGGTGATCACCACAGGTGCATCCTAGCCTCAACAATTTTCTGATTCTATGGTGTGTCTTCAAAAGAAAATATATCATAAGGAAGTACCTACAGCACTGCAGAAGAAGATGTACATAGGCATTACAGGAAAGGTATCAAAATNAGGTTTACAGGGCCTGAGGAAATTGCAGCTGAAATACAGTACGAGTAGACTTTTAGTAGTAATCCACTTGCTTATTATACATTTGCCTGGATTGGTGACTGTAGTGCACAGAAGGGCATAAGGATGAGAGGGGCAGGCCCTTCTCAGGGGTATTCAGTAACAGGACAACCAGCAGTGGGCCCAAACTGAAACACAGAAAACTCCATTTAATTGTAAGAGAAAAAATGGTTTTCAGTGTGAGAGTGGTCGAACACTGGAACAGATTGCTCACAGGGATTGTGCAATTTCTGTCCTCGGTGATCCTTAAAGTCCAAGTGGGCATGGTGCTGGGCAGCCTGCTGTAGCTAACCCTGCTCTGAGCAGGAATTGGACCAGGTGATCACCACAGGTGCATCCTAGCCTCAACAATTTTCTGATTCTATGGTGTGTCTTCAAAAGAAAATATATCATAAGGAAGTACCTACAGCACTGCAGAAGAAGATGTACATAGGCATTACAGGAAAGGTATCAAAATCATTAGTAGCATTACCACAAATGTTTTGGGTAAGTACAGTACAAAATGCTTTGCATAAGTTCAAGTACTGTGGTAAACAACAAGATGTATGATTTCTAAAGAAAACACCCTTGGAAGATATTATGTCTTAAGGTTTTGTGTTTCATCCTGTCACCACAGGCTCAGGATGGAGCTGGGGGAGTACTGTCATTTCTGTTTCAGCTGCCATGGCAAGAGTGGCACACAGCATGGTGCCCACACCCAGTGGGGGCAGCAGGACGGGCTGAAACATAGGTTCCCCAGGGCTGCTGCAGCCATACACCAGACTTTTCCTGCAGCAGATATAGCAGTAGCAATACTGTTGCTCTCTGAGGTGCAGCAGGAGTCTGGTCTCTGCCTGGAGATTACTAAACCACACTGTTGACGGGAGCTTTAGCTCGCATCTCATCATACCCTCACGTAGCACCAGTACTGCTAATCTTCATCTGCATTTAGGAACATCTATTTCTGATAGAAGCATGGGAACGAAGAGACATCTCAGAACATAAACTCCAGACTCTTCTGTCGTCATGGCAACTGCATCATATAATTTATTTCTTAACATTAAACCAAGCTACCTCTTGGAACTACTTTGAGTTCTTTTCCCTGTTATTCCAGTTAGACCCAGAACCTCTGACAATGACCTTATTTTTTCCAATTTTCATTCTAGGTCTATGTGTGACTTGTTTATACTCACCTTTATTTTTTTTTTTTTCCTATGCAAGCTGCTAATAGCATGAAGAAATATTTACTCTATACTTTCCATGCATTCTACAAGCAGGCCACGAGAGGGTAATTTCTTCTCTTGGCTAAATAAGAATTCTAATGATCTATTTTAACAAAGAATCTAAAGCCTGGATTGAACACAACAGCTGACCAGCATTTCAAGACCAGCTAGCTTTGGTGGTTCTAATTTTTCTGTTTGTTTTAAACATACCTTACCATTCAAAATAATTTATAAAGACGGACTTATGCTCACTTGCATTTCACCTAATATACATTGTACCTGTGGAGTATTAACATATGGGTCAGTGAAAAATATGACTTTAAATTTAGCAACAAAGCATTTGATCCTAATATTGGTTAAAAGCTGTAAAAGCACCAATCTTATCTCAGAAGAGTTGTAAATTTTGCTCAACTGACCACATACATATACATGCAAATAGATAAACATAACAAGAAAAAAACAGCTGAATATTCTAATGGAACATCTCTTACTTTAATTAAGGGCATTTGTAAAACAATCCAGCCTCACAAGAAAAAATAAGTAACTGAAAAACAAATCATTACTCTACAGCATCTCATTTTGTCCCATTGAAAATATTGCCAAGAAACACAAAACAACAGTAATGTTTCTGTGCAGAACTCAGTAGTTACGTTTGGTGACAGAGCTAAACAAAACTCACTAAAAGAAAACCATCAGAGTTGAGGGGTACTGTTGATCTCTTACCTGTGGCATAATTTGAAAGGTAAAGTCACATAGAAGTAGCACTTTAAACTAAAATTTTTGCATGCTTTGTACCTATACTTGAACTGAAATTTGCTGAAAGTAAGCAACTACTGTCCTCATGATACTACATTATACAACACATTTAATCCTCACTCAATTACTTGGACCCAGCCCTACCAAAAATAATTGCCTCCATTAATCAATACCTTGCTACAAATTTGAATCATTTGACTTAAGTCACATTCCTTAGGAGAGGTTCAATTAACTTTATTGCAGATGATTGAACTGCAGTGTAATGTAATCAATTAAATTACACTTAGGATGATTTTGTCCAATGGCTTTCAGGTGTGAGATGTGGCGATTTTTCATGTGATTACTTCTCCTAGGAATAAGAACAAATTAATTCTGCACATCTGTTTTGTGCTCTCATACACACACCTGAAAATATTTCGATTTCTGAGGAACCTTCAGAAAAATATTACACCTAGTGGGTATACACTGATATGAGGCAGTACAGGTTGTGACATTTCAACCTGTTTAGAAGAATGAGTATTGAATGGCCTGGGAATGTCAAAGATGAATGAAAGTAGTCCAGTGGTTGTCTGAGCAGGTCTCTGACCATGTCTTAATTTCTGAACACCCAGAACAGTTATCAAACTACATATTAGTTATATTAGGTTTCCATCTGGCAACAACTTTCAGAGGTTCTTATCTAGAAAGAGTTAGAGCACAACTTAAGATGCCACTTTTTTTCGCCACCAAATCTTTCTCCTCTTCCTCCCCGCTGACCTGATAACTCCACACGAGAGCCAAGCATTCCATCTGGCTGGCCCACAGTGGTCTTTAGGACAGAGGTGGCCTAATTTAACCTCCGAGGTTGGATTTGGCATGTACCTAACCTCTTGCCCGAGTTTTACTGCCACTGTATTTATTTGTTATTCTTCGTATCTTCCTATCATGCCCTTACTTCATACCCTTGAGTTCCACTAGCACCTGACAGTTTGTCCAGCTTGTGGTACATTTGCTCCTGTTTTTCTTAAAATAAATTCCATGATGATAAGCTGTTAATTAAATATTTCTTTTTTGCATATTCCCATGCTTCTCAAAAATATCTTCTAATTTAAAATTCAGTAACATTTAAATGGAGTTAGAAGTGCAACAGAGTATCCTAACATTAATTCCAGCTGCTATTGTAGCCTATATGGTATGTTACACAGCCAGCTGACCTCTGAGTACCAAAAATAGCAAATCAGAGGTCATCCATATGCTAATGAAACATCTCTAGCTTATCTGCCCTTCACAGATGAAAGCATGCATGAAAATCCAAAACTGCTTAACCATTGCAACTGGCAGCTGTTTCACCTAATTTCTCTGACATATTCATTGTCATCCATGTCTGCTGGGGTTAGTTTTGAGGTCAAGAGCAAACTGCTGCTTCTTGTAAAGAGAAAAAATACAATCCTAGCTGCATATTCAGGCTGCTGTTCTGCAGTAGAAAAGCAAATTTAACAGCCTCCTCCCCTCTGCTTTCCCCATCTAGCTACACATCCTGTACCAGTTTGCTACCCCCAGCAGTCACTATAGCTTTGTGAGGCCCTGCTGTCAAGCTGACTTCAGAGGAAAAGAAAAGGAGTCTAGTTTTAATCCATATCACTCTGTGGACTGGTTATAGTGTCATGGCTTCAGAAGTTCTCTTTGAGACCTACCTGTGAGGCCCAGGGGAGGAGCAGCACTGTGTTCATCTGACAAGCCCTGGGCAAGCATCCTGTTGGTGATGCTGCTTGCTACATTGCACCTGTCAGCTCTTCTGGAATTGTTCTTTTCAGGACTACATGAAGAACAAGATCCATTTTGGATAAACTGTGACTCTAAGCCAGCTCTGCTCTTGAAGATTTTCATTAACAGCTAAATCCTGAGGGCAGCACTCAACTTCTTTCAGACCCCAGTTAAATAATGCTTATAAAAATATGAGGTTATATTTAACCCTAAAAATATTTTTTCAAAATCAGGAGCATGGTGGAATTATGCAAGCACTTAGAAGACAACAGATCTTTATTTGAATTCTGAATGAACCACTTGATAAGTATTTACAACTGGTAAAAGATAGCAGGCTCAACCCTTCCATTTTTAAAATTCTGCATACCTACATTAAAGACCATTAGGATGCTAAACTATGCATCAAAATATAGATCCATTTGCAAGTGTTAATAATGCAGTCTAATATTCCTTTTCCTTTGGTAAGCACACATTATTCTGGCAACAGAATTTGAAGTTAAGCATTATACACGTAACATAAGCTAATTTGTTCATAGATTCCAAAGATTTTCAGCTAAAGCCTTTACAGAGATTACACAGATATACTGAGAATGTGTTATCGTCATGTACAGGCGTATAGGAACTGTTGAATCACGGCCTGAACCTCTGATTGATCACCTGCGATGAGCACTGAGTCAGCCACAGGAGCACAGGTGAAAGCAATGCACCTTTTTTACTGGAAGGGGTAGAGCCTGGCTCCACCTCTCCCAGACCCATTTTAAGGGCTGACCACCACTGAGGAAGGATCTCTTGTTGGAGATCCCTCTCCTGAGGAGTTATTGGTGAGCCTTGATTATCTGCAAAAGATGAGCCTTTCTTTATTTACTGGTTGTCTGTTTACCACCCAGATAAGCTAAGCAAAATATACCATCCACCTCATTATTTTCTGTGAATACTATTCCTTCGGGTTATTCACTCTACAACAGGTAATCTGTTTTTTCTCCTCCTACAAATAGTCACATTCCAGAAAATGCATCTGCACTGGTAAGAACAAAAAAAAAAACCTACTGTTCATTTAGTTCTTTTTATGTAGGAATGCCTAATCTTACAACATATAGAAGTAAATATTTTTTAAAGTCATGTTAGAATTCACTGCACTCTGCCTTAAATTCAGAATTGTTTGTCCGTTTTTTAGAGGGCATGCATCATGTTAAATTTCACAAACTTAGAATAAAATATAGTAAAACATTTGAGTGTGAAACTTGTAGACAATTATTTTGTCCTTTACAGATACATTCAAAGAAGTAAGAGTTACAGAAGAGAGATTTAAATAAGCAAAAATGAATGTAAGCTAATAATCCTTGTTCAGGTATGCAGTACACCAACTCTCTTTGTGAAAGACCACAAATAGTAGAAACAGAAACCTTGACAAGAGAAGCTTCAGCTTGATTAGAAGCACAGACAGTGCCTCATAGTAAGACAGATCAGTGTTTCACAATAAAGTTCATTTTACTTGAAGTCTGTCTTCAGTAATTAATGTTGGGAAAGTAGCATGTTTTTGCATGTTAATCCTTACTAAAACATTACTATCTGTATGGACAATTGTTGTTTTTTTTTTAATTTGTCAAGCTACCATACCTGTGGGCAACACTAAGTTTTGCACCACTTTTTGTTCCAAGACCACTGCATCATTTGACTGTTTGCTTAGTCAAATCATGAACCTGACCTAAGCTACAGAAATATGTCCTTTCAGTCAGCAAAGTCCCGCTTTAATTAACTTAACAGTGAGTGCAAACACTCCCTGACTTCAATAGCCATACTGGTAAATAAAATACAGTCTATGCCTGTGGACCCCAGTTCTAATGGACTGAGCTATTCAAACTGTAGCAACAGATGCAGATTATCCAAGCAATTTGCAGGGGTTGGGTCTGGATGGAAAAAACTCATTAGGGTTTAAATAGTTTGGGAAAGTGCAGCCAAAGCAATCTCTGTGCCAACTTTCTTGTAGCAACATCAAGTTCCACCATGTTTCTAACTGTCTGCCCACTATTAAATGTAAAGGTAACCTATCCTAAAAGTTTTCAGTGGTAATAATAATAATAAAGTAATAATTTAGGTTGGTAAATAGTTGTACAGAAACAGAAGTCTATATTCATTGCCTTATCTGAGTATTAGAAAAAAAAGAGTTGAAATATCTCTACCTTTCTTCACTTTGGATTTTCTTTCATCTAAGTAAAAATCTATTTCAAGTGAACAATTTTGGTACCTTACTTAATACAAATGTGGGGGTCTGCATCAAAATTGCACTGCAGTCCCAATTCTGCCTAAGACTCACTTTGTGATCTTTAGGTTGATGCTTTAGTTCGAGAGGAAAATAACTAATCCACCATAACATACTTATACTAAGTTCTTAAGCAACCTACATAGAATAAGGCTCAATTGATGAAGGTGAAAAACTAACAGATTTAATTAGGAAGCACAGCACATTATAGGAAACAATACCGGATGACCCTCTTGCATCCACTTTTGCAGAAGTGTCAGAATTCACTAGGCATGTTCAAAAGGCCAACAACAAAAATCCTACTCATTCTATGCTTTAAAAGGGTATCAGAATGTCTATCTGTAAATATAATACAGCAAAAAGTACATAGAGTGCTACAAACATTAACTCAACAAAAATTCAGAATCATCAAAAGAAAACTTTTCTCTAAAGAAAACGAACTTGTTTATAGGAGCAACTGTTAAGTCATGATGAGACTTTCTATTACTGCTTCAAAGAAGTGAAGTCTGAATTTACTTACTATGCACATAGTATATCTTTCTAATCATCTAAAATGAATGTAAACACAAAAATCTACGTTAAGAAGGAATTATTTACTTCAGTTTGTGAACAACCATCTCTGAAGTACAACAGCAGACTCCTCAGAGCATTTTGCCATAGTAGATAAGAATCACCAACAAACCTTTTATTAACTTTGATTTTATTTGTAAATACATAGAAGTAAAAATCTATTTTTACCTATCTCATGACTCATGGAGCATGAGGAAATTTTCTGGCCTTTAAAGCAGCTCCACCTAGCCTACACAGAATGCTAGTCCTGAGGCAGCATCATTGCAAGTAAAAGGCAAAACCAGTAGAGCAGTTTCTGCCTTATGCATTGCTCCAAGTCTGTGGATGCCTGCAGAGGCAATAAGATGATGCAGCCTGTCCTTCAGAAACATTTGCTTCGCAGCAATGTGGTCAGATTCTGTACCAAAACAAGTGGGAAATACTTCATTGGAAATGCTTTTTTTCCTACCTCTGTGTCCAAAAGGAACAGAAAAGTGCCCTCCTCTTTCTTTCAACACCTAAAGTTAGCAACAGAATTGCCTGCTTCACAAACAGAAGTTGGCTGTGCAATGTATTGGATGAATCAGTGCTGTTACGCACTGACATTTTAGGAACACACTGAATAGCTGTAAGACCATATAAAAATGTAGCAACTCATCAGAAGCATATTATTGAAATAGACACACCACAGAACTGAACGTGGACATGAAAGAGGGAGACAAATGAAGCACGAGTGAAAATAACACAACCCTTTCTATTAAAAAATGGCAGCCTCACCTGTAGGAAAAGTAATTTTGCAGAAGCGATATTATCAATTTCATTTTCTGTGCATAAAATTATAACAACCCAAAACACAAAATCCAGAGCTTGGTTCAATATTCAATCTTCTGGAATGTGAATTAAGTCTAAAGCAAAGGACAGATCAGAGAAGGAGCCTAGGAAATTCGCACAACAAAAGAACAGACAGTGATAATGCTGCCATACAGTAAAGAACAATGGCAAAGTACTTCCAGAAATAAGGAATAGTTTAACTTGCAGTTAAACACAAAATGTTATCTAAGCCCCTTTAGATTTCAACTGCATTGTAATCAAGGTTGTAGAATGTAATTTGTCAAACAAGATCTTAAGCAAGGGTTTGGAAATTGAAGGTCCAGAGAGGTGGTGGAAGCCCTGTTTCCTGGAGACATTCAAGGTCAGGCTGGATGTGGCTCTGAGCAACTTGATCTAGCATAGGTGTTCCTGTTCACTGCAGGGGCTAGGACTAGACAATCTTCAAGGGTTTCTTCCAACTCAAACGATTCTATCCTACTACGATTCTATGAAAAGTATTTTTCATATCCCACAAAATCATAACTGTCAAAAGCTGTTAGATGCCTAGGTGATTTGCATACTACACTTGAAAGAAAGATGTACACGTTCATTGTGATTCTGGAGCTCAGATTCCTTAAGTACTTAGCAACCTGTGTCCCACTCAAAAGGAGATAAAACATTACACAAAATGTTGGGATGATTCCTGTGAACATTTGATGTGCCAAAGCTTAATCCTAAATGATAATCAGTGAAGGGCCAGGCAAACACTCCCTCCTTACAGCAATACAGATGGCATCAATACAGGTTATGCACCACAACCTGAGCACTTTCCTGAGTGCTGAACTGCCTGTTGAGCTGTTAAATCCTTCCTGGCAGGCACCTGCAAGGGCACTTCCAGCCAGGCCCACTGAAGGGCCTGGGAATCAGCATGGGCCAGGGACCAGTTCCAGAAGTCATGATGGATGTAGCTGCCTTGGCTTGGGAGGCTAATTCTAGCTGTACAATAGAATATTGTTCCACATCAGTGGCTACCCATGCCAGAAAACTTTTAATACTTGAATTTACAAGTGAGTGTGAATTTTACATGCTAGAGTGCTATCTGGGAAAGAGAACATCAAGTAAACCCAGTAGTTACCAGTTTCACTTCACATCTAGCAATAGCAATTTCTTTAATGACACGTTGTTTGCATGGCCTTGAAGTATGATACATTCAGATGGAAACAGAATTGGGAGAAATAGGTACAAGCACAAATCAGATGTATGACTTTTAGGCAGCAATTGGTTCTCTTTGAGCACTACCTTTTTACCAGCCCTCTCATCTCTTTGCTTAATTGCCCCAATTACTGTTGCATCACAACAGATTTTTCTCCAAATACCTTGACCTAAATCAGTTTGCCCCAGTTACTGACACTGGCAAGCTATTTTGGCAACTGTAGTGTTACAATCTCAGGGTATCTAAATACACATTTTATTTATTTCCAGGATTTTTGTTTAAAATGCAAGGAAGAAGTGCATGAAAAATCTGATTTAAATCCTGAGCTTTGACCATGTTAATATGGACGATTCAGTTTCAGGAAACTTGTTGTAAAAAACAGCCTAAGTATGTTTTATTTACTAATACGTACTCCAAATCCTGCATAGGCAGCACTGATGTAGTTGCCCACATCTGAAGCAGAATGTCATCTACTTCTGGATTTCAGCATTGCATGCTTGTCAGTCATCACATCACTGCAGGATACAAGGAATTATTGACTCTTCAGAGTTTCTGAAATTCAAGGTACTTTCAGACATCCTAAATGTATGCTGTCTGAAATAGTTAAGCAATCAATTGTTCCCTTCACAGATATGTATAAAATATACTTATCAATAGGAGTACATTTCTTACTGAGGAAGCTCAATTTTTTGAGAGAAATAGAGAAAAATGTAGGTGTGCATTTGACAGTGTATGTACCTACTTGAAGTAACTAAGCTAATAGGCATAGGGACAAGAAAAACTTCAGTGTTTAGAGGCAGCAATTTAAAAATAAAGAAAGAAAGTAGGCAGAATATGCCATTAATTAGTCTTAAATGTTTTCTAAGTGAGGAAGAGCAGCTACAATTTGAAACAGACTTCATCAAATGGCTGATCTTGGTAGAACAGAGAAGGGCTGCATAAAAATAATACTGAAGAGCAGTGAATGGGGAAAATAATTCAGTCTTGTCAACAACATAGTGACTCCAATTTTAACTTCATATCAACAGAAAGACTTTAAGCAATTTTGTTCATGTTTACTTGGCACTTTTTTCTCAGTGCTTTTACTTAGAAGAGTTGGAAATTTTATACTCTTGGAGAAATGAAATCTCATAATTTAATTCAGAAGTTGACTTTATCCAGACCTGGTAAAAACAAATTATAAATTGCAGATTTTGCATGTCAAGATTAGGATGAAATGTAGGGTTTCCTGAATACTTGTGTTGCTTGACATCCCCACCTTTGGGAATCCCCACAATGCCTGTTTAATGTGCTAATGCTCCCACTCATCCTTCCCATGGGCAACTCCATCCACATCAAAAGTCCCTATTTTTCCACTTGTGATCTTACGCCACTGTGTGCCCGTTAGCTCTTTACAATTTAGTTTGAGGACACATATAGGACACAGAGAAAAATTCCCAAGGTGTCTGACAATACTGCATTAGAAGCACCTGAGCTAGAGCCGAGCAATCTGGCACGCCTAAATGAAGCAGAGTGACACCATGCTGAGACTTGAGCTCAAATCCTGGAAGAAATGCATTCATACCAGCATGGTGCTGCCTGCGGGCTAATTAGCACTGCTCTGACACGGTTTTGTCAGTTCTGGCTTCAGAGCTACGGCGTTCAATGCCAGCTCAAGGCTTTCTCTACGCAGGCCATGCATAATGTTAACGCACGCTCCCACAGTGTTTGCATTAAGTGTACTGGGACCATGATCAGGGCTGACATATGGAGATTGCTGTTGAAGGTGCTAACTATAATTTTCAAAATTTAACCAAAATCAATATGATTTTGTAAACTATTGATTAGAATATTCTCACAACATAAGGAATAAATTAAATAAGGTATTCAGTAGTTATCCCTCAACAGCTGAAAGGTACAGATAAATGTGATTACTCAGTTGCAGAGATTTCACCTCTTACTTGCTCAGAATTCTGATCTTGCAGAGAGCGGTAGAAGGGTTAACTCTGTCATGCTGTGACCAGATTTTTCCTAGACCTCCGAAGAAAATATTTATAGAACAGTTACTCTAAAGAGCCTTGACCCTGACTCCTCACTAATTCTTGCATCTGAATCTGCTCAGCTCAGAAAGAGTGCTAACTACCAAAATCAGCTTTCTGCTTTCCCCGCATACACACATTTTCAGAAGAGAAGTCAAAGATACAATTAGACATGAAGCACCTGGTCACTAATTGCATGAAATCACTTTTCCCCCATGTGATCAAGATTTTAAAGTTAAAAAGCATTTTAACTCAGATTGTAAATCAGAAAAAAGACATTCCAGACCAGGCCTTCATTTACCTAATACATGCATTTTCAGTTGTTTTCTGATATAAGTACTAAAAATTCTTTTTGCTACAGCAAGGTACCTACATGGTATCTACTTTATCTTCAGTTTTTTTCTGTTTTCTAAGTGTTTTTCAAACCGTTTTAATGTCTTAGGCACACACTCTTGCTAAGTGATAATTTTGTGTGTGAAAGACTCTCAGAATTTGGATTTGTTGTATTTGCTTCTTATATTGCTCACAATATAGATTTTTTTGTTGTGGTACCCTTAGTTCTGTTTCACTTTTGTTGCAATTACTTGGCAAGCCACAGTACAGTTTAAACATAACAGAAGATGACTGTATCAGATCTTTAGCACATACAGTCAGTTTCCAATACTGGAATTGGCAAATTATTTTTAAGAAGTCACACTTGGATTCTAGCATAATTATTTCCTGTAACAACAACAATAATTATATCCTCCTGAAGGATATATCATTTTAAAGATGACTTTCTAGTTCAGAGGTCAGTGGCAGGTAAAAGCATGCTGCGATATTTTAATAAATTGAGCTACTGTGTTCATTGCAAAAAGATCTAGAATAAATACTTTCCTAGATAACTTTGTTTTAAAAAGGAAAAGAAGAGAGAGTATCACAGAATATTACACAGAATTTGCAGAAAATTCTCTGGATAGTTGTCCTAACCAAAGAATAAAGAGAAGATTGACTTACCCTACCTAGGAAGTTGTATAGATTCAAGAACTCTAAAAACAAGAATCCAAATACATTGGTTGGTCTAGAACAAAGACCCTAGAAAACATGATGCTGTCTCCTCAAAGCGTTCGTTTCTCAAGTTGCCTTCTAAAATGTCTCCAGCTGATCAAAAAACAATACTACGCACTTTTCATTAACCTAGATCATTTACCTTAGCATGCAGATAAATACATGTACAAGCCAAGATCAGAAGCATATAATTACTTACTGGTGCAAAGGCTAAGCTGATAATAAGTAGAGAGGATCTTGGAATTAGTGATTAAAACTTCTTTATCTCAGAACCTGAAGGAGGTCAAAAACTTTAAAATGTTTTGCTGTTGTGATTTCTCCTCTGCCTAGCAACAAACCTAGGCATTGGGATTCTGACCTGTGACAGTATTTCATTAAAGTATTTTGCTGGAGTCATTAGAATCTATTACCATTGCAGATAGCTCAGTTTTCTGCACAATAATGAGGGACTATGCAGATTCTATATTCTCCTTCCCAGGCCGGAATATTGCAAATACAAAATATTTTCCATCACCTTTACACCATTCACTTTAGTAACATGAATTCATTGATCAGAAATACAAGAGTGAAGTAAGACTCAAGTTTGTCCTCTCATCACGGACAAAGTTTTTCATAACATTGAGAATTTAAGCCACTAGCAACAAAGCGGAACTGATGAATAAGTAGGGCAGTCTGTTGTCTTGAGCCAGAAAGATGTATTCCCAAACAAGAGGGTGAAGTGGAAATTTTTTGGAAGCCAAAAATAGAAAAGAAGGATGGATTGCAGGTTGTGATAAAAATGAAGGCTAGTTTCCTCCATCTGGAAAAGATGAAGCAATCTTTTGCCATACAATCTAGTACAGGGAAAGTCATGTTTTATTAGTTGTTGCTTTCCCTTTTAAGCAGAAAATGCAGTTGTATTTTTTTTTTAATCTTGAATACTGTGCTCATCACAGCTTCATGTGGAATATCAGCAAAATTCTACTAAATCTTTCCACCAGGAAATCGCAGTTACCAACTGGGAAAAGAGGACTTATCAATTACCATCTTTGCTATTGTCTTTGCTTTTTGTTTTCACAATAATTTTGTCTTACAGCAATTGTCTCCAGAGTGCTAATTCTACTTTTTTCATCTTCACACTTCTTTAAGCAAGTACCACCTGCTCACTAAGCTACCTGGGCAACTTCTCACTTAGAGTACTAAACTGCTTACTACTGAAGCTTCTCTGAGCTGCCTCCCTACCTAGCATTCCCACTGATGGCCCTCAGATTAATAAAGAACACCTTCGCTTAACCACATATAAATGGATTTATTTCTTTTTCTTTTGTCTCACCCCAGGGTTATCACATAATTTATCAAGGAGAGATGAAGAATCTTGTTTGACATAACTGTAGCTCATCTGGAAGCTTGCATAACTTGGCCCAAAGCTATAACTTAATACAGTATGATGACAGCTAGTATAAAGTAGCAAATGGCATAAGCCTCACTGCACATTATATGTAGGTTGTTCTGAAAGTAATGCCTCCCATTTAACTCCATGGAAATTACAATAGATACGAGAGCTGAATAATAATATTTGATACAGCAAATTCTCAACTACAAACTATGTGTTTCAGCATAGTCACTGCCCTTATCTGCATTATGTCAATGAGCTGATTTCATCATTTCCTGGTCTGACAGCTGTGAATGGCTGTCTGGAACAAGATTTGTCTTTCATGACACTGTCAGCACTGTTGAAAAAGACCACCCATCACCTCACTGTGCTCACATTCATTGTTTAGTTTCTATAAGCATTGATAAATATCAACAGGTACCATT
The DNA here is from genome assembly GCA_013399175.1 of Odontophorus gujanensis. Taxonomy (NCBI): domain Eukaryota; kingdom Metazoa; phylum Chordata; class Aves; order Galliformes; family Odontophoridae; genus Odontophorus; species Odontophorus gujanensis. Next base: position 956,576 of record VXAB01012785.1, read on the forward strand.
TTTTCCTGCACTGAGGAATTCAATTACACACTTCTGTTTCACTCTTCCACTCAGATATTACTTTGTCAGACTGCCCTTCTGCTCCCAGTAGTCATACAGCAACAAAATACAATGGAGTACTGGTGGGAAGGTTCAACCTCTGCTGCCACACCACCAACATACACCTCTGACATCACTGGCCAATGTAATAAAATAGGAGGCATTACTTTTGGAGCATCCCTCATAGTTTCAGAACTATGTTCACTGCAGAGGCCCTTTCAGTGAAAAGCTTCCTACGTATGATGACTTAGTTATATAAACCATAAACTGTGGTCCCTTGTTTCCTTTTCCTTTGTCATGTTGCAAGACCCAGATTAAAAAGACAGACAAAATTACTTATCTCAGGAAAAGCATGCACTTTGAGGTTTTGTCAGCATTTTGATAGTGGCCAAAGTCAGTGAACTGCACTTTGTCTTGTCTTTTATGTAAGTACAAGAATGAGTCATGCAAGACTAAAATAAACACTGTTTTAGAGGCAGCTGTGCTAATAATAGCTGCTACGTCTTTACAGAGTCTTCCCCACTTGATTCTATTCTATTACTAATACAGTAGTATAGACCACAGTACACTCATAGCTGAATTTTACCTCAGCTGATTTTACCTTTGGTATTTGTTTTCATGTTGATACCAAAACTGATAAATCACACTAGACAGCGGGGCACAGGAATTTTAAAAATGTGCTATCACAGAAACATTTATACTAGCCATTAATCCTGCATGACAGTTAGCCACACCAGAAGGAAGCTGGATTTCTGACTGCAATAATAACCTAGAAAACAGAAACAGTACCTACTCCTAAAACATAAATTAAATCTGCGAACCATTCTATACAAAGAGAGGATATCTGAGCTCCTGTCTGAGGCTGGATGGCGCTTTGAGCAACCTGATACATGGAAAGATGAAATTCAGAGGTCTCTTCCAACTACAGCCATTCTAGGAGTCTATGATTTGCAACATATGAATCCCATAATAAACACATCAATTATACTCTGACACTTGAAGAAAACCCTTTTCATGTCTTATTTGGCATCTCCAAATGTTTTTCATAAGCCAAGTTCAGATATTAAATGTATGTAGAGAGCAAAATACCACACAAGTGACACTATCTAAGGATAAAACCTGTCATAGCACAACAAAACTCAATAAATAAAGTGAAAGCAAAACCTTCCTGAGTTGACTGGATCATGGAAAACTAGTCATGCTTGCCCCAGCAGGCAAGCTTTTCCTGCTTGGATGCACATTAGACACTCGTATTGCATTTATGTTTATCTGGATTTAAACAGATAGTTTTCAAATGCTGTCAATCTCTCCATCCTCTCCATCACAAAAATACACTTACTGTTCCATCATCCTAGGAGTTAACACAACAGCTAAGTAAATGACTTGATATTTCAGTGCATATTCTCAAGATAGCCTTTCTATTATTTCATCAGGAATCACTTTTTCAGCCTTCTGGGCAGTGAAGCTGTATCCTAGTTAGAATCTACCTCTGAATTAGAGTAGTTTTATTTAAACATAGCCACAATTATAACATCTTTAATCCATATTTTATGGTTGAAAAGCTAAAAAATGCCCTGCAGGTTCAACACAACTGATCTTTCATTACAAACCTCAGAGTGTTGTCAGATCACTGAATTTTGTCCTTCAAAATTGACAAGCAAGACTCGCTGTTATATCACTGTCAATGGCTTTGTCCAAGATTTGAATACCTCATTTAGCTTTTATTTTCCTCTGTGAATATCTACTAATTATGCAGCCAAACTTGGAAAAGTAAAGTAACAAAAGATTGTTTCAAGGAACTCATAGTCTCTCTCATACTATGAGCATACACTGTTTTTTTTTTTCAGAGACACTAAAACAACTTAATCCTGTTTCTTGTGCACTTCTGAACTATTTCTGGCACAGAGTGTTACTGAGACTAGAAAATGAATTGTCCTGGCAGCACGAGCAGTTTCCTTCTGTCCTTCAAATAAATAAGTAAATAAATGTATATAAAAAAATGTGAATACTTTCCCACCCGCACTGTTTTATACAAGCAACAAACATAACCAGGGAAGCATCAGGTGTATTTTTCACTTGCTGTGAGGCTTTTCCATAAAGACGTTAATCTCAGCACATAATGAAAGAGGGAGAGTACACATCTTTTTGGAGGTGAAGAACTGTGCATCCCACATAGCTGCAAAGGTTGATTTTTATCTCTCCATCTATTTTTCACTGAAACCTTAAAATTGAGTATGGTTGTAAAGTCCTCCTTCCTTGGTTTTAACATAACATAGAAACTTCCTCCATAGCAGTCATCCACTCTGAGAATTGGGAGAAGAGGATGTGGCATATTTTTCCTCAAAAAGTACAAGCAAAGCATTTTGGTAGATTACCGTAAGAGTGAAAGGAGAATTTCCTTACAAAACTAAAGGATCCAACAACTGCATCTGATATAAATTCACAGAATCATTTAATCATCTTCTCATCATCAAGGAGAAAGATAGCTGCCCTGAATATTCATATCAGATACTAATTCAAATATTCTCCTAAATTAATGTACTAATTTAATCAGTCCTAGAAACCATGATGCAGACCATCCAGTAAGATGCAGAAGATCTAGAAAGAATAGGCAGGATTTCTGGAGTAGAAAACTGAAGGTCTTCCCTCAAGTGAAGACACTAGTATGGGGAAGATCCAGAAATTGTGAGCAGAAGAGACAGTGGAAATACTGAGACAAGAAAAGGAAGAAGAAAACAGAAGAGTTAGAGAACAGAGAGGTGTGAAGTGTGCTTCATGAAGGAAACTTACAAGGAGCAAAGGAAAATCTGTAGTAGGCCTCCTGAACACACATAGTACTTCACCAAAAATTAGGATTTTTCTTCATATCACCTCCCAGTATTTCTTCAGTGCAAAAACATGAGCTAGAGAAAACAACTGCAAAAGCTAAAGGAATAAAAATTGCCAGAGAAAAATGCTTTAGCAATTGTGTAAACTTCTCTGTGAATTTCTACTATTCATTAACACAGTTTCACCTAGTAACAACAGGTAAATATCTGTCTCTACTTGTTATGAAAGCAATACTAATAAAGCTAAGAGTTGACACTGATTTACACTTTGGAACAGAGAAGAATCTAGTCTCTTCCATGTAAATTCAGTGTTGTGCTGCAGCAAAAACATCCTAAAATACAAATTCTTTGGATCATGAATAAAATTTGGATTGCCAGATAGCAGAAAGAGTAAAATTTGTAATACTGACTTGTGCCTACTTCTCTTGTCCTTTAAGGTAGATGATAATTGACCTCTTTTCTGTAAGATCAGACAGAAGTGAAGAGCATAACATAGAAGAGAACAGCAAAGTACTGTGCCTCACTAACAACAGTTGTAGAAATAGATACATTTTCTCTTCTCAGCAATGATTTGGTTTTTTTTTTACTATAAGTTTCATCAGATACATCCCTTTTCCTCCATAGTCTCTGATAAAATGATAAACTAATGAAAGCATCTTCCATCACTACAACATTTTAAAATTTCTGTAATTTTTTTTTTCCGATCACCGACCCAATAATAAAATGTTCTGACATTTTACAGTGGCCTTTGAGGAAGGCACAAATCATCTATAATCAATTTCAGCATCTGTCTCTGCAGCATCCAGACAATTACTTTATAGCTTTCATAGCTCAGAACTATTAGGATACATGCCATCCATGAAAAAAAATAAACAAACACTGAAGTACCTATTTGGAATTTGGTTAGTATACGGCACTGAAAGATGAAAAATTTGGGTGGGAACACTCTTTCCAGAAGTAACAGTTTTTTAACCATTTTTTAAGAGAAGAAATGCTTCCTGATATCCAGCCATTTCCCATCTTCCTAGTTCAGAACTTCTGAGAAGTAATGTTTGCGTTCACTGAAAATATAAAACCTCTCTTTTTTTGTGTGTTATAGGCTAAAAAAAAAATAAAAATTATCAATGTGTCAAGACAACTAATAGAAAATATTTCTTCTGTGCAGTATGGCATGGTGAGAAGCAGAAACATCAGGCTGACCAATAGGAAGCCAAACAAGTTTGTACATGAAGTATAATTATGGAGGCATACAATGCCTGCCTCCTTAAGACAGCACTGTATGGCAAAGCTACATCTTACTATTCCTTTGTCTGTAAAGTAAGGAAGTATTCAATGCATTTTTCAAGTGTTTTGGAATCAGCAGCTGGAAAGCAAGGAGAACAAGATCTGCAATAAATATATTGGCGTAATTTGAAATCTAAAGCCAAATAATCTGTACTAATTTATTTTTCTTCGGAAAAAATGATTGCCTAATGTAAAGTTATAGAAGCTAGAGACTTCTGTGCTGAACTAATGCCACTGGCAGTAAAATTCTGCATAGCTGGACAGGAATGCTTTAGAAGCTAAATCAGAATCTGAGGAGTGCAAAACAATAAAAAATGCAAGGTGTACAACTAGCACACACATAATGAAAGAAGTAGGCTCAGAAAATAATCAACAAAAGAATAAATGTATTACACAGTTTCTAGCAGAATACTAAAAAAAACTTTATAATTACTTTGAACTTATTACTAAATAAAAGTAATAATGGAAAAATAAACAAATAAATGTAACAAATAATATAAATAATAATGAAAATTAAAAGGCTTTTTTTNACCTATATATAGATATATGTATTATAGGTACGTGTATAAAATGTGTGTATATCTATATATATATATGTACACATACACACACAAATACACATTTTATTTCAAAGAACAGAAGTCATTTACCAGGTTCTGTTTTGAGGGCTGAAAGAATACTTTATTTCACAATTGCCGTACTGGCCCTTTGAACTGGAACCTACATGTTGTAGTAGGAATTGAAAGTGTGCAAATGCGGCAAAGCAGAAATAATCTTAAATTATTTGAAAAAAAAATTCTTTATTATTTCTAGTATATTTTAATGATTAGGTGACTACAGACTTCAAAATCAAAGCAAGAGATTTAACATCCTGATCCTCAATTACTATGCGAAAAATGCACAGCATTTGCCTACTATGTGAAGAAGAAATTAGGTTGTCATTTCTAGATGATTAATCTCCTCCGAGCTTAAATTTGTAAGTGACATTTCTTAAATTAATTTTAAATTAATGAATGAAGGTGATAAATAGTTACTAATAGTTAAAATAATCTAAAAGTAAAAATTACTCATAAAATTTCTTATTTATTATTGTAATGATATAGGTATATACAGAAAAAGTGAATGCAGCTAGAGTTGTTGTGGGTCACTAAGTAAACAGTACAGCCTTAATTTGTACACTACAAATAGCCCCACATTCACTTTCCTGGCATGTGGTGAACTAACTGTATTTGATAAGAGCAAATAATCCAGCTGGTGTATAGTGATCATATAGTTTTAATTCTACTTCCACATTTCCTTATTTGAAAAGACATGCCTTGCTTGCTCACAGTTTCTCCCATATCTATACATCTGTATCTATTTTTAAAAACTTGCCATTCCTTACTGATATAAATACATGTAATTAATATGTTAATATAAAATATGTATTAGCATTCCAATATGATGGCTACAGTATTTATTCTTCTTTTGCTAATCCTGTTAGTGGTCAAGAAAAAGTTAAAACTAATTTTAAAAGCCTTAAGCAACTACTTATTAGTTACTGCTGTCAGCAGATAAATCTCCTGCAGAATCCTTTTTGATGTTAACTTAGATCAAAAATATCAAGCAGCAAAAAAAGGCAGTAAAAAAGAAGTGTACATCTTTCTTACAATCTGCTGACATTTCCTTTTGTAATGATCAGAATCTAGGTATGGAATGACAATGCAATACCTCACTGTATATCATTTTCCAAATTGACCTTTAATGCTAGACAGGTCAAAGCAGAAATATCCAGAAGCTTGTAGAGCAATGATCCAAACCCATAAAGGTAAAGACATCTCAGCCTCCTTTCAAATGCATGAGAAGATAATGGCATAAACCCCTGTGCAGTTGTGCAAAGTTTTGAAATCACTCCTAACATGAGCAAGAATGTGGTTTGATCAGACACTTTAAAAAATGGCCATCACTCAGGAGGTATTATAGTAAAATGGGCCCAAAGAGTCCCTTTTGACATTGCTACAGTTATGCTGGCACTACAATTTTTGGAAAGAATTGCTGGAAGTAGCAAATTTGAGAGAAAACAGAGATTATTCATAACATGGAAGAGGTCAGCTTAAGAGCTGGCATGCAGAAACACAGATGCTCACTACAGAAAAGTACAAAAGGGACTCAGAAATAGTGAAGGTTGTAGAAAATAAAGCAGAAAGATCATGGACAGAGCCATGAATCCGCTGAAGTGACACAGCATTTCTGCACAGCACATTCTTTGCATAGCAGAGTACCACTGCACTGCTACAGAAAGCATCAAAACAATTGTGGACGCAAATTTAATAGTGAAATGGGAAGCAAAGAAATAAGATGACTTTTGGAAAACAGGTAAAACAAAAGCTACTAAGTTTGACTCCCTGTTTAGGGCTAGAAAATAAGCAGAACAAAGTTAGTTATTGGGCCTCTGAAAGTTGAAGTAACAGAAAAACAACTTCAGAACATTTGGAGTGACAAAGATGAAGGGGTTGGTATGATGGAAATCACATGTAAATGGATAGAGTTGTCACAGCAAAAATAGTGAGGCCACACAGAATTACTAAAAGAACTTGGGCAACAAATATATCCATTTGCAGTAGGTAGTTTCTTTTATCTTCCCAGGTAAGGATTTAATCCAAATGACAAAGACAAAACTAAATGCTACTCTTGAAATGCAGAATGTAAATTATTTTAGAGATGGTAATGAAGGAAAATATAAACGCCAGATGACAACACTAGCATACACTGAAACAGATGGGATTCAAGCAATAAGAATCTCATCTTTTGTTTATACTGATTTTTTCCCTGAATACTAATTAATTCATTGTTTAACACAAGAAATTGATCTTTAGTATCCAAGCAACAAAAGCTAAAAAAATTCATGTGATGACAGGTGTAATGTTGCCCTGGTTGAGCCTGTGATCTTGAGGAATATGGCACCAACAAAGAGCAGAGTCAGAACCCTGAACTTCAGGAGAGAGAACTCCTGGCTGCTTAAGGAATTATTAGATGATATCCCCTGGAGAACTGTCCTTAGGGACGCAAGAACCAAACATAGCTGGGAGCTCTTTTAGGACTCCTTTATGAGAGCAAGGTGATCAGGCTTGAAAAAGGGGGCTGCATGTGAACCTAATGAAGTTCAACAAGACCAAGGGCAAGGTGTTGCATGTGGGTCAGGGCAATCCCAGACCCAAATGCAACACTTTGCACTTGGTCTTGTCAAGTCTACAGACTGAGAGAAGAACTCCTTGAGAGCAGCCTTGTGGAGAAGGACTTATTGGGTCCTGATGGACAAAAAGTCAGTAGCACACTCTTGCAGCATGGAAGGCTAACAGTATCCTGGGCAGTGCCAAAAGAGGGGTGGCCAGCAGGGTGAGGGGGGTGACTGTCCCTCTCTACTCTGCCCTGAAGTCCTGCATCCAGGCCTGAGGCTCCCAGCACAAGAAAGATGCAGAGCTGTTGGAGCAGGTCCAGAGGAGGGCCACAAAATATGATCAGAGAGCTGGAGCACCTCTCCTATGAAGAAAGGTCGAGGGAGCTGGGCTTGTCTAGCTTGGAGAAGAGAAGGCTTTGGAGAGGTCTCATTGCAGCCTTCTAGTACTTGAGAGGAGCTTATAAGCAAGAGGGGGGACTGACTTTTTACATGGGAACATACTAATAGGAGAAATGGAAATGACTTTAAATTAAAAGAGAGGAGATTTAAATTATATATTAGGAAGAAATTCTTTAATCAGAGACTGGTGAGGAAAAAGGCTGCCCTGGGCAGCCCGATCTAGTAGCTGGCAACTCTGCCCGTGTCAGGGTGTTTGGAATTAGATGATCTTTAAGGTCCTTTCCAAACTAAGCCATTCTATGATATGATTCTACAATATTAGTTCCTCAAAGTCTGGTGAATGGAACACATTTCAAACTGGATTCAGTTATTAAAAGGAATATGTTATGCTTTTGCCAAGACATAGGTTGGGTTAAAGTACTGCTGAGTTGCAAAGTGATGATTTAGTAATACTTTTTTCCAGAAACTCAGCACTACGCTTTAGAATTCCCTCCAAAAGGCATTAACTCACTGATAGCAGCAGCAGAATTTTAAAGTTATATCTAGTTCAGATACATTTAAGGTTGAGGAATTCTGGATTCTTACTAACCTGCTTCCTCATTCTACATAATGTTACGATTTGGAATATATTTGTAGATGAGAATGCTTATGATCCTGATGTTGAACAGAATAAAAAGGTGATAATATTTTAAAAATTAAGTAAATTGGAATTTTTTGTTCAGAATTAACTTCCATTGAAAATGCCAGCCCCTATAATTATCCATGTGTCCTCCTTTTAAAGAAAAAACATTGCGGGTAACTTATATTGCTAATATTGCAAATGAATTTTGGAAGCAGGGATACTGATATCAGCTTATGCTGCTAAGCTCTGCACCACTTGCATACATCTTTTCTGTCAGCACAACTATCTCAGGTTTGCTAAAACAAAAATCATTTCCCTTCCTCCTCTCCAAAATGGCAAAACCAGATGGAATGATCAAAGCCATTTTGATATACAACTCCATTAAAAACTTTATCTCCCAAATTCAATTATATTCTGCTATTTATAATCTTATCAATATAGTTATAGGATGATTTGTATTTAAAATTTGGTTGTAGGTAAACAGGATGGGAAGATGAGTTTCTTCTTTCTTGAAAACATACGTATTTTCAATTGTACTAATGTAGAACTCTATTCAAACCACTGAAGATCATTTTATCTCTTATTTCCCAGAGCAAGTGCTTATCATGTTATTGTATCTGACCAGTACTGTATCTAACCAGTATTGTATCTGCTAGTTGAGATTCATTAAGACAGAGACCAGTTTATTAATAAAAGGCCTGGTGCACAAAACCATAGACAGTTTTTCATAGACAGTTTTTTAATCTAAATACACGTCTCTAATAATTTCCGTTTGTATCTATACTAATAAAAACTTCAATATATTTGAATTCTGCTTACATTGTGCTTGAAGAAAACACAAGAGAACTGATGTATATTCTTAAGGATTCCTAATGACCACCTGAGTTGGAAATCACTAAATCAGAGGTACTTCAATAATACACTTGGGGCCCTGTTTTCCTTTCTAAATTACCTCTCAAGAAAAAGTAATTAATATTCCTGTTGCTTGTACTGTGATCTGCATTACAAAGGAACTGAAGTATTTTGTTTCATGTTGAGGTTTCTTTGTCTGATAACTGGAGACTCAGTTGTCTACCAGACTGTGTAAAATACTTAAAAAGCATCTGAAGTTTGGAACAAATGAAAAATGTCCTATTTCCTGCAAAACAGTGAACTTTAAAGATAACACAGATCCTCATACCACAGCACTGACAAGTTTAGCATTTCACTCTTGTTCTCAAAGTTGCTTATTTCTATAACTTGTTCTCATTCCAAATTTCCTGGTTAATAGGAGCAAATCATGGTGACTTTCTAAAAATTAGTGATAACAATGCCTCAAGGAGCACATGGAAATATCAGCGAACATTTCAAATCTTTTAGTGCATTTACAAGATAGTTTAAAATATATTTAATTATATTTATTACACCTGAAATCACTAAGTTGTCCGAAGGTTATTTTAAGTTTCATTGAAGAAAGTGATAGGAATCACTTCTTCTTGACAAATCCACAGAAATGGAAAAAGCCCTGCTATTTGTCTCAGCCAGAGAGATTTTCTTAATGGGGGACACTTAGCCATCTGATTACTATGAGTAGCAGCAAGTCAACTTTCTTTCCTAGAAGGAAACTTTACCTTCATTGTTTATTGGTTAAAATTAATGCTGTATGCTACTGATATTTACACAAAGATGTTACAAACTTTATGAAAACATACAATCCACCCTGAGGACACCTGTGTATGGGTGGTCCCTGGGGACTAATTTAGCCTGATATGAACATGAAAGCCAGTCTGTGAGTGGAAGTCTTCCCCATGTGGTTTGTATCTTTTGGGGTGGAGAAGTGGCTTTTGAAATGATTCACTGACGAAAACAGCTAGCAGGACACTAATCACTTTGTGATACTATATGATGCTCTCCATGGCTCTAATTTCTAACTCTTGCTGCTCTGATGTGTATTTGATATCATTTTATGATTGCCAAACAATCTTGACTGCTAATTTCTTAATCAGGATGTATAAATGCAGCAGCGAGAGTAGCACCTGCAACAAAATTGATCTCCAGGAAGAGAAATTTACACAGCGTGCAGTGACAGGACTGCATCTGACACACAGCCTTGCTGAACTTGCCAGTTCAGGTATTGCTACCTCTCACTTCAATTACTGCTCTGACTGCAGAATAGGCATATCCAGGGATTGCTCATCTGGTACAGGACTTTCGTATGAACAGTCAGAGAACACAATCAAGCATCAACTATTTTCAGTGGATCAGTTAGAAATAAGCTTGGAGAGACAGCTAATGGTTGTGATTAAACTCATTAGACTGCATCTCCTGCTTAGATGCTGAAAATACATATCAAGTACATCAAATCTAACCTACTAGCACCTATGCTAAGAAACAGATTTAGATTTTTACAAATTGAGACTCAAAGAAAATTTAGTTCTATGTTTTTTTTGTTGTTGTTGTTTATTTGTTTGTTTTTGTGAGTTACTTGATGTTTTAATGCCAAATTAGTGTAGTTAAGGTTTAGGAGCTTAAACATCATGGAGATGAAGATTTCGTTTAAATATGTTTGAACTTTTTTTTTTTTTAATAAAGTCAGCATTGCAAATCAAGGTTAAGTGTTAAATCAAAGTTAATCTCTTACTTAATGCTGTAAAGAGATCATGTGCCATGCTAATAGAGAGTGTACTGAAACAGCTAAAACCAAATAATGCAGGTATTCAAAGGAATCTCACTACAGAATACTGTTTTGACTGCTGGTTTATTTTTCTTTTTTCCTACTGTACATCTCAATTAGCTGTCTGAGAATAAGAAATGTGAACTCTCAAATCTAAGTACTCTTCCTTTGCAAAAAAAACCAACTATTTACGTGACAGATTCCTGATGCAAACAGATTTTGCATAGTACTCTGACTTCATTCAAGTCTGCCTCAAAATTTTGTTCAGTAAAACATGACGCAAAAACAGGTTACAATAATAATCCTCTTCATTTACAGCTATTGCAAAGATGAACAATTGAGTACTGATCAAGAGCAAGAAAATATTTTCTGTTCTGTTTCATCTCGTTTGCTGCTTTCTATTTCTCCACCTCAGCCTTACATCTCCATGACAGTCATTATACAAACTACATCACCCTGCAACCCACACAGGCAGTTAACAATTTATCCCTGTTGTCTCAATCATAACCACTTACGAATATGGCAATCATTCTTGCTTTGAGTTTCTGATAAAGGAATATGGATTATTAATTTCATCCCTGTAGTCTCAATGCTAGTTTCCACTGTCCCTTTAATCACCTGGACAAATAAGTTGAGATCTCCATTTGTGCACCTATAAAGGTACAGATTTTTCAATGTGATCAAAGAAACAGTCTTAATGCCCTTGATCTCTCTATAAAATATAAGTTAGCAGTGAATCATCTCACAATCTTCCACACATTATGCTGCATTTATATTCAGCTACAATTTCAGCTACTGCACTTGCATCTATCAAATCTACAACCAAGCTGACTACACACCTTATGATTAGATGTAGCTATCCATACAAAAATAACTGCTGTTATTGTTCAGTCTGTACTGTTCTTACAGTGGTGAAATCTCTCTCTTGTTTGAAAAATCTCAAGCTGTAGATGGAAAACTTCAACCATTAGAAAATTCAACCTAGCATTTGCATTAATTCAGCTTGTTTTTTCTTCCTTCTTTCTCTCACTGAAAACATTTAAGTTGTTCTGAATCCTCTCAAATATAAAAACATCACCTGTCACTAAGCATGTTGTCTGAATTTCCTTATACTAGGAATTCTTGTAATCTTGGGATCACATGCTGTACTGAATGGTTCACCTTCACGAGGAAACACTCTGCTGTTAAACACTACCATTTCCAAACAAGAAAATAAAGAATAAAAAAAAAAAAAGCAGCTATCTTATCGCTGTTCATTTAAGAAGTAATGTGATTCTGCCTTGGAATAAAGAGTTTTAAGCCAAATCTCACTATAAGCAGACAACCTTTGATTGTTTTTGTGAGCACGCATACATGGAAAACTTGTTGTGCTATCAATAGTGAAGTCTGATTAATTCAAATTGAATCTCATAAAATTACTGTTTAATACGAAGATTCACTCAAATCCACTGAAATTCACAGCAGCTTCAAAATGGTTGTGTTTGTCTCAGAACGAATCAGTGTATGAGCTGTCTTTTTGTTATTTGTACAAAAAGGCAAAACATTCTATTAGATCATTTATCAGCATTAACTGATATAAACCATGATGAATCCTTACAGGTCTTTAAAAGATTCAAAATAAGAGAACTGCATTTTTCTATCCCACTATGCTTTCCAAACTCACAGAAAATGCAAATATTGTAGTTTCTCACATCTTATTGGCAGAGCTTAACACTAGGCTAAGCATATAGAGCTTTCTTTAACTAACAGATGCGTGATATCAACACTGAAGAAGGAACAACTTTGGTTACTCCCAAAGCATTAACTTTATAGGACCTATACACTTTGTTAGTATTGGATAATTAATTATTGTCTTCCAGAAGACAATCTACATTTTAAAGAAATCTTATTTTGAACTATTTTCATGCTAGAGCCAGGATGTTACGTCTGACATTGCTGCTACATGATATACATCAACAGCTAATTAAATCACTTACATTTATTTTGTAGGATAACACAGCTGGCAGCCTAACAAATCCTTCGCAGCTCATATTCCAGAAGTGCTGCAACAGAAATGCCTCCACAGAAGGAAACTACTAGTGGTTTGGTTGAATGTGAGGCAGGGCTGGCAGCAGCAAGGACTCACCCTCCCCATGGCATTTCCAGCAATTTTAGGACATGGCAGAATCTGTGCCATGCCCACCACAATGCATGCCAGCGAAAATCCCTGTGGCTTCGTGGACAAAATACTGATTAACTGAACTTCGTTGTTAATTTATCCCTAATTCCCTTATTGATGGTGGTGTATTTGTTCCCTCAAAGTTGTTTAGAAGTCTATTAAGTCAAAGTCTATCTTTACAACAATCTAAATGTGTTACAAGAGTCAGTCTTATTTTGAGTGCATTAATGATGTCCTTTCTACTCAGAGAAAAAAAAAAAAAGAGTTATTAGCAAAACAAAAAAATTATGGTAGGCATAGTTCTTATCAGAGAGCAATAGCACACAATTACTACATAAAATCAATATAAATGACATTAATGAACTGTTAATGAGTATTCTTCTTTTCCTAAACATATCATCACCAGCTAGTCAGGTGTCCCAGCTAGCTGCAGGTCTTGGTTAAAAACAAAATTAATTTTAAAAGTGAAGCAGAATTAAAGAGAAACAGAAGTTCACTTTTTTTTCCTTTCAATATGGATAACTGGAGCATATTATCATCGCAATTTATTTCAAGAATGTGGAGGAGCACATCAGTATTGATTACAAAAAATGATTAACAAAAGAGGTTCCTTGGAGTCTCTGAAAGATGTGGCCAAGCTATGCATGCATTAATCTCAGTTCTGTCACCGTAATGTAATATTTTGATTTTCTGCTGATAACTTTATGGATCTGAGACAGATAAAGAGAATGAAGCGGACAATACTATAAAAAATGTAGTAAGTTACTTCATTTGATTATCTGAATATTACCCAACATCTCAGAACAAGCAAAAAATGTAAAATTAAATGGAAAAACTAATGAACATGTGAATACACTGAGCCTATCACATAATGAACTTGGTGATAACAGGATCCTATCTTCACATTTTCTGAAACTTGTTTTAACCAAAGATACGTGGATTCATTTAGACAAAAAGCCATTAAAAGTGATGAACTATGTTCACCTGGTAAGGAAACACACGGTTTGTTTTGCCACATATCAGCAATACTCACTGAAAGGAATGCAAAATTTGAAATACATGATTTTTAGATAAAATTTCCTTTATGCCTATAATCTACCATATGCAACTAAGATACAATTATTAAAGGAATGAAGGAAGAACTAAATAGAGATATGAATGGCAACTTCTTTAAAGGCATCACCGACTGTATTATCTCTCCTGTGAAAAAAACAGTGGCTTTATAAAAAGATATTTACGAAAATAAGAAGGAAAATAAAGAATAAAGAAATATAAGAATAAAATATTTATACACATGAACATACAATGCTAATGAATCGGTGAAAAAAACAACCCAAAGACTTATCTATTTTGCCACAAAAATCAGAAGAGAAGTTCTGAGAGCAAAGAAAAAATAATCACTTGTACAAAAGAAAAAAAAGTAGTCTACAAAAAAGCTGCATTTGATGAATTTGAGAGTAACTACTAGGCATTCTTTGAAGTAAAGCACTGTGTGTATTAAAAGAAATTGCTACACACCTAAGGACGCAGCCAGAAAAATTATATTTTTTTCTGAACTTTATTCTAAGTGTTTCTAAGTTGCCTGTAAAAATACTAGTAATGAAGCTAAATAGGCAAATAAATATTTAATTACCTGAAATATTTTTGCATATATCCAGACACACAATAGAAAATTCCAAGACATCAAGAAGAGAAATACTTTTTTACCTTTTCCTAGGTTTACTCTTCAGCTAACTAAATTTATACAATCATCATGGTTTAACTCAAATTATCATAACAGAAAAGCACAAAAATAAGCTGCATAAATTGTCCAATAACATCAGTAGTCAGATCCAGAATAACTATTGGACATGGAATGGAATGGGTAGAAAGATGACTGGGACACTGAGCTTCACTGTTAGATCTGTCCAGAAGCACCTTGTCATACTCTATTGGGAAAAATAAAATCTATTCAGGATACTGCGTTCAGTGCAATAGAAAATTTTTCTTAAAAATAAAGGGTGAAGAATTCTAAATTTTATTTATCTTCTTCTCCCCCCTTCTCCTTCATCCTCCACCCTGTCCTCAGATGAAAAAAACAAACAAACAAAAAACAAAACTAAAATTACTCACTTGGAAAGAAAATTGCAAAGACACTTGTTGCTAATGAAACATTTTAAACACTTCTCAGTTAGTTTGCCTTAATGTATTCTTTGAAGAATTTATCAGCAACAGTAGTTACAAAACTCTGAAGGGGAGGTTGAAAATTTCATGTGAATATACTTCTTACCAGAAAAAAAAGATTAAGAAAACAGGGATCTTGTTTGTTTAAGGTACCATCATTTTACACATTTAACAAACTGAATCTCTTTGTTTTCATGTAATTGGTCACTAAAGCTCTTTCATCACAAGAATACTTCCATTATATGATTAATTTTCTTTAGCAAGACTGCTCTGCAAAAAGCAAAATATTCAGAGGCTGGAGGAGTAACTGCTCTCTCCTTTGCACTTACATGTCAGCCTCAACAAGTATGCACAGAAGGATGCCAAATGGTTGCTGCCAAGATGAGGCTTTTCCTATCTTTCTATAAAAATGGAAGGACTACTTTGGATCTGTATCATCAAATCAACCACTAGCTTAAAAACAAACAAACAAAAAACAAACCAAACCAACCAAATAAACAAAAAAACTGTAGGAAAAATGGTTTTCTAACTAATGACTTAGATCTAGTAACTAGATCTTACAATTAATGATTAGATCAAATGATTTTTGGCTCAACTAGATTTGCAAGAAATTAACCAATGTTTGAAAAATAAGGATGAGACTGTGCAGTGATAAAAAACTGAACAGGCAGATATGGAGAATGTAAAACTTGCCCCTGAAGAAGTCAGCTGAAAAATTACAATCTAAGTGATCAAGCAATTCATTTTAAATCTTTCTGACAACTGTGTCTCTTCAAAGGAAGTGTGAAGTCCACAGTCAAAGTCTGCTGGCAAATCAATTTTAAAAAAGTTCAATTTAAAACTGTTACATATCATCAGGAATTAACTAAACTAAGTATCTATGACACTTTCCTCCATTTATTTTAGGGATCATATCATGCTGTGGATTTTAAAATCTTTTCTGTGGTGAAGTAGGACATAGAGTGCAATAGAAAGTGTGTATCTTCTTGAAGAAAATGCTAAAATGAAAGCAAATTTTTGGAGTATTTTTTCATTAAGCATTACACTACGTTACAAAATTCTTATCCTGTAGCTCAACAGGAATGTGAGAAGGTACACAAAGAGGTGATCATCTCAGATTTACCTCAGGTTTGAGGAAGAGGGGTTCTTCAGTGGAAAAATATGCTTGGGATGCAGAGATGGAAAGGCAAAGGGAGAAATGACTGTGTAAGTACACAGCACAAGATTAATGCTCCCAGTTTCCTGATATCAGAGGGCAAAGCCTTGACAGCAGTTTTCAAGGAAAATCAGACCTAGGAAGCCCAGCATTACCACTGATGCAGGAAGGCAGCAACCAACCTTTCTAAAATCTTCCTTGTAATGTTAGCCACCATATTACAATGCTAGATGAAAATGAGATATTCTGAAACAGGAAAGGTGGTTATTAGAGAACTTAGTAAAAATTCTTTTTCCTTTAACACAAAATTGTGCAGTGCAGTTAGCTAGTAAAATCACTTCAATGCTTACAAACAGCTAAAACAAATGAGCTGTTATTTTAAATGTATATGAAAACAAAAACCAGAACATCAACTTAATGGCAAAATTATGATAACTATTTCTCATTTACCAAAAAACTCTGGCTATTCATTTTCTTATACAAGCATAAGTAGAATAATTACACATTTTACCACTCATATTGCATTTTATTCATTCAGTCTCTATGAAATAAAATTCAACTATAATTTGACTCAAGCCAATTTCAACAAAGATGCTTAAATAAAAGCAAAACATTGTACTGAAAGTGTATAGATTAAAAACAAACCAAACCAAATAGGCATCGTTAGCTAGATATAATAAAAAGTAGATTATCTTTTTGAATGCAGAATTTAAATCTTCTCAGACCTGCCAAAATTTTGATGGGACACACAGAAAGACACTTTCTGCAAAAATCTGTAAGGTGGAGTATAATAATTTCTCCTAGCTAACAGCAGATTTATTAACCAAATACGCTCTTGGAACATTATGTTCATTTCCTGAATCTCTGAAGTCACAGGTACACATGACAAATGTAATAAAGCATTCACAAAGAAAAATCTTTGCAATGCATACATTTCACAGCTTCTTCTGAATCTACAAATATGCAACCTACTGTTGCCTGGCATTTGTTATCATAGCAGGAGAGACTTAGGGGACATAAAAATTAGTGAAGCAAGCGAATGGCGGAAAATTGGGAAAAAGAATGCAGATGTGCAGGAGGAATCACATGAAACATATGGAGGAACTAAATATACTGTTAATACCAAGTTAACTAGAGTTTTAATGAGCATTTTCCCCATAGGAGATAAAGCAGTAAAAACACATTAATTGCTGAATGTAGTAACTAGATGACGATTTGGTTAGACTTCTGAATCCAAGAAACAGTTAATCTGTTTTTTGTTTGCTTGTTGCTAACAAAATAACATGATAAAAGTGGGGAGATTAGGTTAGATGTTCTTTAGTCAGAGACTGTGAGCTCCTGGAACTGGTGCCAACGGAAGGTGATAAGCGGCAGCCCTGTCCATGGCAGTGAGTTTAGAACTGGTGGGCTTTAAGGCTCCTCCAACGTAAGCCATTCTGTGATCCTGTGAAATACACAAGATTCTATAATCCATCATATTCTGCCATAAACTAGAAGCATTACTTAGTAACTGAATTTCCCCCACAGGATAAGATGTGATATGACTGGTAACAATAGATAATGGGAACCAATCAATACACATTTGAAATGAGTTTGAAAGTTGCTTTTCGATTTTGTAGCAGAAGTGTTAATTACTATTATTACTATCATTATTTTTAAGCCTAACCTTTTATTTCCTGAGAAGCTTATGCTGGAAAATGGAAAATACCTGGGAGTAAGGGAGAGGCAGTGTTGGGAGGCAGTTTTACTCCTGGGTCTCTGCCAACTTTAGGACACAGTTCTTACAAATGGAAAGCTTGGCTCAGTGACTAAAGCAAAGCATACATCATGAGACTTTCTGATTATCGATGACAGAGAAATAAAACTGTAAGACAGTCTATTCTTAGCAACAAAAAGTGGGTTTTCAATAGTGCTCTGAAGCCATACATTAAAAACTTATCATGAGAATAGTGGCTAAAAATAGTACATTTTTAGATGATACTAAGCACTTGGCCCTGTCTACGTAGACCTTCCATTAGCTGGTCTTTCCAAAATTGAATTTATGCTTCAAAGTATTAAATTTCCAGGTCTTCATTTTAGCACAGTTAAATTTTCTAATATTAATAGCCATAAATTAAATCTAGCATAGTTCAAGATCAAGTTATGCATTTAATTCCATTAACTTCCTGGCACGTAGCCAGGTAATTATACATTCTGTATACTGACTGCATTATTTATCTAAAAAGTTGTTTTCTGGTATATTCTAGTCTTTGTTTAACAACAACAAATTTGTATTTTTTTCCCAGTGATATTTCCTGCTTAATTCTTCATTATTCATAAGACTGATGGAGCCAGTGTGCATGTAGCTCTTACAATTTGTCCTTCAGACTGTTTTATTTCTGTTTTGCTTTTGCTGATGCACTAAGCTAAATATTAAGCATGAAGATGGATGTTACACAACACAGAAGTGCTGAATGACATACAACTGAGAACAAGCTAAATCATGTTTTATGTATACTCTACTGTAAATTATTAATCGTTATGATTTATTGAAGTGTATTCAATGCAGAATTCTTTAGATGATTAATAGACATGCTGCATCCGAACAAGATTTTAAATATCAATTTTCTTTAAAAGCAAGGCAAAAACACATAGGCTATATGTAATGAAGTAGCCATAGCTTGTTTTTACATTTATTTAATTATTAGTTCTAAGAATAGTTGCCTAATTCTCACATAGCTAGTCAGTCATGAATAAAATCACACCATTTTCTTGTGTGTATTGTAGACATATATCATGACTCTAAAAAACCTATTAAAAGAACCAGTATTTAAAGTCAACAACTCCAAGGCAATAGATAAGTCAAAATAAATACAGCTAGAAAACTTCGCTGCATGCATTATCATGTAACAGGAACCTCTTTGAAAGCAAACATGCATACATGAGATCTGAACTTTCATTCTAATTTTGCACTGTCGTGACATTCAAAAGAGAATCATAGCAAAATCAGCGTTGCTTTATTCAGAATAATTAGATGGCATTGAGAAAAGATGATAAAGTTTAGAAATTCACAACTGGGGAGAAATATCAGAGTGAGCAGCTGAGGTCATTATCATCCATTTTCTGGAGTCAGTTGTATCTTTATCCCATATTAAAAAAAAAATCAGATATCCATCTCTGGATTTTATGTTACCACACTACTATTAGTACAACTTGCATGGTATTTCCATCTCTGAAAAATGAATTTAAAGTATTTCTAAATCAGAACAGTAGACAGCGAAGAATATGACAAGAGAAATGGTTGATATCAGTGTGGTAGAGAAAGGTCACCAGATAGGAAAGAAGAATATGCATATGCCTCTCCAAATGTACATTATTCTTTGTTATTATAAGTAGCTAAATGAATCATCATGTAAAGTAGTACTAGGGCAGGACAGATGCAGACAAGTATAGCATTAAGACAGACTTCAGCTGTTACTGATAGAAGAAACAGTGTGCAGGTGTGTTTTAGCTAAAATTCTAGAATTTTTTTTTCATATGGAAAATATCTTGTCTCAGAACATTCAGGAACTGGATCATACAGACAATCTTCATATTGATTTAGGTCCATTATTTCTATGCTTGGCTGTACTATTGATACAACTGTCTATGAAATGACCTCTTTGGATCTCTAAAATACATCCATGGAATGATCTGTTGAAAAATGAGGCAGAGAATCAAAAGATACAGCTATTTTTTACAACAATTTTTAGGCTTAAATTCAAAGCCTTCTGAAAATTAGCTGAGGCTTTATGACAATGCAGAAATACTCTGCTAGTCATTTCTTACTGTGATTCTGGTGGATTGATAACCAAAACAGATGCAGGCTTTGGCAATGGATCATGAAAGGACAATGATGCAAAAAGAAAGGATACCTCTAAGACATATTCTAAAGTGCTAAGGAAAACAGAGTGCTTACGTATTCTCCTTCTCTATCTTCCTGTTGCTCAGGTTTCAGGGAAAATAAAAATGAGCACAAACTTCCACAAACCTGAAACTATGTTAAAAAATGGACACAATATTCAATATTTTGTCCATACCAAACAGCATATACTGTTGTTTCTACTTATATAATACATGAATTATGTACAAACTTCTAATAGGGAGAGAAAGGAAAGGTTAGTTATTCAGGAAAAACTGGGTAGAGGAGATCATTTATTATACAGAAACAATGAACAGTACAATTTCTGCTTCAGCATCGTTTTAACTTTGTAATAAGTATACTTATTAGTATATTACACTCTTCATTCCTCCCTTTCCCCCTCAGAGAAGCTACTTTGAAGTTCTGCTACATTACTTCTAGTGTAACACATCAACATACTTTAGAAGCTGCTCTTCAAACCCTTCTTCAAGGTTGTTAATTGAATTTCATGCCTAGTATTTTATATGTCACTAGACATCATTTCATTCTTTGGGCAAGAGATTAAGACTGTATGCTTCCTTAACATATGCACAGCATGAAAAAAAAGTCTGAACACTTCTGTCATTCTTTACTACCTTCTGGATTAGAATCTGTCATCATTGAATTAATAATACTGGCTCTGTTCTTCAGCTAATGTGATTAAAACAGTTAGTAGCAGAAGTAGGTTTAATTGAGTGTCTATTAATCACAAGTAAAAAAGGTAGAGAGATAAGTTCTTGTATGCCCTATTGGAGTACTGCAGCCTCAAGGCAATTTGTTTGCATTCATAGAACCCAATCCATAAATATTTCAGGAGATAAATATATCTTTATATAAATATAACAAAAATATGACATTTTTGCACCCTTGAAAACACTTATAAGTAACTTCTGGCCTTTAAAAAACAACACTATTTAATAGCATTTGCCCATAAGTTTATTCAAGCTAACATAATAGCAAAATGAGATCTACTCAGTACATCGTAAAAAAAAAAGAAAGGCAATGTACAGGTTTAACTTCATGAACTGCTACTGCATCAACTGTGTAAAGATCACAGCAACTTTGCCATGCAAACTAGAATATGTGCCTTCACATTCAAACTTGCTCTCCTCTCAAAGACAGGAAGCAATTCTATTTATTCTCTTTCAAGAGTACACTTGCATCTGTGTAACAGAGATATATGATAGATTACTTTTTATTTCTTACTATGCACGCAGACTAGTTTACTCTCAGTAACTCCTATTGATCTACATGCTTCCTAACTGCAGAGGAAGAAAACCTTCCATAATTGACCTGCTGGGAAATATGCAGAATCTTTAAGATTTCCACTTTACACGCAAATATTTACCATCCTTGTTTTTCTCCAGGCTTGTCAGAATGCCATCAGTCCCAGCAGACTGCACCAGTCCTAGAAGACTCTATAGTATAATATAGTGCTATACTATAGTAAGACATGCAAAATTTCTTTACTCTCTTAAGTGTAAGATCTAATGAGAAGAAAGGAACTTGACCAGGAAATCATCTTTGAAGGTAGAGCTTTTCTAAAGTTCTACTCCCCATCTCTCAGACTTACAAAAGAAAAGGCATGAAAAAAGTAAAAGTAAACATTTATTACTCTGAACAACATTATTTAGCCTCTACATTATGCTCACTTTTTTTCTTTTAGCTTCTCAGGAGGTGTTTTAGATGAGGTTACTGAAAATGAGCTAACATCTCCTTTCCCTTCTTTAGGAAAAAAATTACTCCATCCTTACTTCACTGGAAGATGAGAATAAGCATATATTAAATAAATCTTCTTGCAATTAGACCAAGTGAATAAGAAATTTTATGAGACTTAAGTATATAAAATTAGAAATGGAAGGAGGAAATTATTTGAGGCTACCTGACTAACATTCAGCAACTAAAAAGAAATATTCCAAAGGAGCATTAAATTTATACATTAAACATTAACATTTAACATTAAATTCATAGACATTGCATTTATAGTCAAAATACACAATTGACTAAAGAATTGCATTCTGATCAGGAAGCTTACTGGCAACTGCCATTCCATTTGGAAAATCTAGCTAGCTTTTTATAAGCCTATAATTCAATTTGTGACAAGATTTTCAAATTTAAAAACAATGAAGGTAACACTTAACATACTACAACTGAAATAACTCTTAAGAATACTGTTGTTGACTTAACAGCATATTGGACTTTTGCCAATGCTAGAAGCTATATTCAATTAATTTAAAGTATTTAGAAGAACAAGGGTGAAATTAAATCCATTGAAATTGTTTAGCAGATTAAATCAAATTAATGTTCCCATGTCTCACGTTTATATCATTGTTTTTATTTTATTTTTGCTTACAAATAAAAGTGAAAAAACCTATACATTTAAAAACAGATATCAAAAAACAAATATGTTTCTGTTGAGATGAAAAGATGAGCTTTAACATTGGGTTGAATTCCAGGCACAAATTTGTTTAATCTGCATTTCCTCAATTGTAATATATACTGCATTTAGCATTTCTAGCTAGGAGATCAACAAGTTAATTCTGCTATGACGGAATTTACATATATATTTTGAATGATTAATAATGATATGCTTATATTAAAATCTAGCTACACTCCAGAAGCAGGAAGCCAGTATTTTTTCTAACTTTTGTGCAACCTTAGAGTTCACTTCAGTTGATCTGTGACAATAGGTCTTCTAAAAATAATTAAGAATAAACCTGTAAAGCCACTGCACACTAGATAATGAAAATTCAAAGACAAAAACTAGCATGGGTCTACTCTAAATCAGGAGTGAAATGCAGAGAGCCGAAACTCTCTGACAGTTTACTTAGATTTCTAAAACCTTTTGGACAAGTTCCTTGCAAATAAACATAAAAGCACAAGGTAAATTCATGAAGTAGAACCTGGTTAGGAAACAGAGGAGAAGGAATGAGTCATGTCTTTCAGTAACTGAAAGGAAGTGTAACGTCTAACAATGAAAATGAAACACGGGGTGAGTAGGAAAAAGGCAAACCACCACAGCAAAAAAACCATTCATTAGTCAGAGATTTTGCTTCCTGAAGGTTCAAATTTAACTTAGCAAGAGAGAGAAAGCGGTCAGTCTGAAACCAGAGAACCTACTGGAAAAGAGAACATTCAGCACTGACAAGAGATTTGTGCTTTAATACACAAGCACTTCTTTTCACCCCGAAAGGACAGTTGAATTTCTCCCTAAATTAGAAGGAAAAACACTTGGAACTCCCTACCTTTACTGCTGAAAGGTAAGTAGATGATAAAAAAACCTAAGTAGTTGGTTATTGAGTTCTAGACTGCATGAAGGCCCTGGCTGACATCGGGATGGATCTAAAAGCACTCCTGAGCATGCAGCAGTGCTGAGATCTTGCAGTATTAGTGTTACTTAAATAGAAAGTACATATTAAGGTAAAAAAAAAAACTTCATTTCTGGGACAGAGCAAGGCAACTCATAATGCCCTTCCACAGGATTCAGGCTGAGAAATAGAGAGCATTAGGCAGGGCAGATGCCAAGCTGTTATTAAACAAAACTGCTGCCTCCCAGCTTCAGCTGAGCATATCTCAAGCAGCGCTTCTTAGAACTGCATTAACCTTTCTGTGCTACATACTTCCTGTATCTGCAGCCAGCCTTCACTGACTGATATCCCTACCTCTTGTGCCTCCTTTTTGCCCCCAGCTTACAGTTCTTAGCGTTCTGTACAACTGTGATTGTTGCTCTATCACTTTTTCATATCTACTAATTTAGTTCACAACTTCTTTGTATGTTCTGCATGTCTCAGCAGACTCTTTCAGTTTAACGTTAGCCAAAATTGATGAGCAAACATCTAAGAATATCTTCTAATGGTGGTACAAAATGATTATCAATGTACAGATCCTTGATAATCTTTTCATCCCCAAATCTCTTCACAGCTTTTTGTAGCTGACCTGTTAGCTATCTTCCTAATCATCTTGTTCTCACTTTTTCAACCCTCAGTAATAGTTTCCTATGGAATGCTAAAGAAAATGCTTTGTTTAAATCTATGTAAATCAACTCTCTCGCATTACTCCTGTTCAAGAAATCAGCTATCTCTCTCTCTTATTATTTTCAGAAACCAGGCATTTACAGCACCTTCCTTTTAGTTTCTGTTACCTACCTATTATTTATTAAAGAATTAGTTCATGAAGAATTGACTGCGGGGAAATCTGCTGACCTATAGTCACCTCATGTTTTGTCTTCTTGAAGACGGATGTTACTCTGTATTATACCTGGACTCCTAAGAAATACAAGCTACAGAAATACTGCTTCCCAGCTCTGTAGTTATTCACTGAGATGCATTTTCAGTATGTACCTAATCACCCACATGCACAACATGAATGTCATTGAGAGCTGAGGAAAAGTGTTGTTTTTTGTTCCCGGGCCTAAAAAAGATGCAGTGCTTCATGTTGAGGGAGGCATGAACATACTATACGTGTACCAAATGTTAATAAGATTTTTTTTTTTTTTTTTTTTTTGCTATTTGCTTAAATATGCCTTAGAAAATGCAAATTATACAGGGCTGTTCCTGCATTCCTTTTATTTTTCCTTACTTTTCAGTTCCCTTTCAAATCATTGCATATTCTCTTCTTCCTCTTGCATCCTCTTTAAAGAGCTTATTCATGCAAGTGAAGCTGCAGTCCTTTGAAATAAAATCTCGCTTTTTATCTGTTTTCCAACGTGACATAAACTGGTGCAGCCCACAAGCTCACTCACATTCAGAATTATTCTATCAGACCAGCTTTTCTCCAAGACCCTCAATTAGCACTCAAAATCCATGATCCATGAATTTTTCTTCTCCCCCTAATCTTAGCAACACCCATAGGAACCTGAACACGTACAGGGGTGAACAGCAGTCCCATCAACACTATTGTACTTCACACTTTTTTTCCTCCAAGTTGAGACTGTTTTGCATGTGACAGCAATTGGTATGTGATCTGTCTGTCTCTTCCTTGACACACAAAGTTTTTCAGCTTATTTTTCCCTCCTGTCTTGCTGAAGAAAGGAGAGCAGGAAGTGTCTGCGTCAACTTCCAGCCAAGACCCACCCCAATGGGTGTCCACTTAACCTCTGCTTGGTGTCCTATATCAGGTTTCAAATTCCTCTATTACAATACAGAATGTATAAAAATACTGCACTTTCTTCTATCTAAATGCATTAGTAGTTTACCAAAATACATATTTACTTCTACATACCTTTCGTAACACTCACAAATATTTTTCTTTGCTGTATTTTTATGCACCTAATTTCTGTGTATGTATGCATTTCCAAGCTTCTCCAAACCTTCTTTGCTAACTTTGTCTTCATGCTAGACAATCCCACAGCTATATACAGATGAAGTTGAGCCCTTTCCCCTGAAAGCTGCTGTCTACAAATATCTCAGTTGAATCAAATATTCCAAGAGCCCCATAATTCCCTTAAAACTATTTTCAAAAGCTATCAAAATTCTGAATTATTTCTGTAAAGTAATCTCACCAAGGTTGACCTGAGCAGCAATTACTTGGAACATTTTTTGTTACCCTGGCTTACCTGTTTCAGCAAGAATCTGGCTATACTGTTCCAGCAATTACAACAATAAATAGACTCTTTTTTATTCCTCAAACACAAGTTTGTATTCTTTACTTTGCTATCAACATTGTAGTCTCGATTTTCTCTTAACAATTCTATCCTTTTTATGGATCCCCACTGACGAAGATACCTAACATCTGTTGTATTTCAGAGAGCTGTAATATTCTGTAAAGGCATCCTGACATTTCATTCCTTAAAACATTTCTACCGTTTTGTGACTCTGATCCTGGACATATTTTATTATTTCTTTATATATATACGTATTTAATCTCTGTGGATTGGTCTTTCTTTTCTTTGACACAGCAAGCCTTTTTGTCTGTTCCCTCTCATTTTTAGTAACACCAGAACTATTACACAGATCTACTTCTTTTTTCCTTGACCTTACTTTCACTGGTCATAGTTTTTTCTTTTCCCTCCAACATTATTCAGCCTCTCCAAGTAGATGCTGATGTTTGCAGTCTTAAGTATTTCTACTGGCACCTTTTTGCATTGCAGATGTATACAAATTCTCAGATACATCCAATCTCTTTCTTTCTCCCTACTGCACTATCAAAATCTCACCTGAAGTCTACCCTTGGAGTGGGCTGCCCTTGGCTTGCTCTTAGACGCCCACCCAGTTTCACTCCTACTCCTCTTTCTTAAGAAGAAAAAGGGGGAAAATAGGATGAAAAAGTTTATGGGTTGATATAAGGACAGAGAGATCACTTGCAAATTAGTCTTAAGTAAATCAGACTTGACTTGTGGAAAATCAACATAATTTACTGCCAACTAAAGAATAGAAAAATGATGAGAAATAAATACAAACCTAAAAGCACCTTCCCCATCTCACTTTCCCAGGCACAGTTTCACTCTACGGACTCCCCTGCCTCCCGTCCTGAATGTTACAGGAGAGATAGGGTACGGGTGTCCCACTCATTTTGGGTCAGCCACTCTTCCCTCCTCACTTTTCCTCTGCTCCAGAATCATAGAATCATCAAGGTTGGAAAAGACCTCTAAGATCATCCAGCTTACGTAACCGTCCACTTATCACCAATATTCCAAATCTCTATTTCTTTATTAGATACAGGGACAAGACAGTAATTTTCACAGCCATAAGAAATCTGTAAGGAATATTCATGAAACACCCCACAAGACAACACAAACCATCAATTGCTATTAAGCAATGTCATCACTTGGGAAAAGGCATGATCTGCATACTACTACAGAACACATGCAGCAGCAACTCTTTTTTGCGTGGAACAGAGGCTTTCTCTGGGCCATACGGTCTTGACATGGCTCTCTACACCTGACTGTGAGGAAGGAGAAAATGGAGGAATTTTTTGCACATCATGTTCTGTCAAAACAGTTGCTCTGATTGCCAGTATCTATCTTTATGGCTGGCACATGCAGCTGATCTCAGCCATACCCAGAAGCAACAACCACTTGCAAGTTCCAGTCTTCTCAGTTTATCCCCCATCTCATTTGTGTTATAAGCTCATTCCTACTTTCTTTTTTATTTCAGTTCCTTGGGCAGTTCACCTCTTCTATCCCCCAAGATCCAGCCCACTTTCTCTTTATCCATTCTTCTTCCCCTCCCCTGCCTGCTTCATCCTCCTTCCTTCTTACCTTTTCCCATCATACAGTTCCTGTGTTATCACTGCTCCTGTCTAGTCCCTTCCCCTTTCAAAAAACTTACAGACTCATTGTTCAGTCAAGACTACTTTTCCCTTCCATTGCTCACTGTCTTTTAACCAGACGTACCTACCACTCAACTTTATTAGCACCAAAGCAAAAAAAAAAACAAAACAACAACAGAAAGTGAGATTCCCACCAGATCTCAAAAGGCCAGATGAGGAAACAAGTGCAGTTGCAACTGACAACAGAATTAAATAAAAAATATAATTTGGATATATATATATTTAAAAATCTTCCTCAAAAGCACAAAAGCACTATTATTTTTCTAGTAAAATCTCTCTAGAATTAAAAAAAAAAACAACACACAATACAATCAATAATGAGGGTACAACCAAAAGAAATAGAAAACATTGACTTAAACAACTTTTTAGCAAAAGCTCAGTAACTTCAATAAAGTTTATAATAGTGGCAAAGATGTCAATATTTTCTCCTAAGCAATATAACTGATTTTACCTTCTAATAAAACACACATAAATGTCAGTAGTGATTATAAAACATCCACAAGCTGTGTTACTGCCTGAGAACTTCACCATGAAATGTATTAGACAATGAGTAGTAAGAAAACTCTGACATCATTCTTTTCTGCTTCCAAAGCACAGAATACTATAAACTACCCAGGACAGCAAGCTAAATTCCTAATTAAAGTAGATAGCATAATCACCTGAATAATACAACAGAATTATTTAATTAACTTCAAATGTGTATTTGTAAAGCCATAATAAGTACCTTATTTTAAAATGTGATCAAACCTGTCATTTTAAGGTCTTGCAGAAAAGAGGTTATATGTATATATGTTTGAAATGTACAGAGATCTGAAATTGGAGGATATTTAATGTTTGGTGTTTGCATTTTATCCCCAGTTTATTTAGCATGTGTTACTCCATCAGAATTTAATTTGGACAAGAAAACTGCATGGCTGCTCAAGCAGTAAATTTAAAGTGTAAATGGATTCTTGGCTGCTGATGGCCCAGTTTCTGCTTCTGTTTCCATAGAAACCCATGTAGGAGTGGCAAGAAGACATAACTTAAAATATGAACTTAAGGGTATACTTTCCCCCTCTTCCTCCCTCTCATTCTAACCTTCATCTCCAAGGAAATGGGATGTAGTTTAAAATTCTCACTCCTGCTTCTTTCTCATCCCTTGATTTTACTCATATAAGCACACAAAAATACTTCTCAAGTCTATCTGATTTCCTGCCCTGCCACTCCATGAAGTCAACCCCTGAAAGCCTTGATGCTCTGATATAACTGGAAATGTAATGGTATCAGAGCGGCATGTGGCACTGAAAGGGGAAAACAAGATAATGCCATCACCAGGCCAGAACTTCCAACTTAAGAAAAAATGAGTTGTTTAAGCTCATTACCACGTATTCTGTCATCAGCACATATGGAGAACAATACAAATATCTTTTAGACATTTGAAAGTGGCAATCCAATTTCTTCTCACTTCTCTCTTCCAAGAAAACCTAGCTATTTCAGATTTCTCTATGGTTTCTAATAACTGTTTATTGTCTCCTCTGATCTCTCTTTACCCAGTCTGTGTTTTGGTTAAAGTCTCATGTGTCCCCACTAGACTTTTTCTCAACAGAGTAATTATAATGCTTGCTTTGCTAAACAGAGTGATCGCTATACCTGTTTAGCCACTAAAAAATAAAGAGAAAAATTTTTTAGTCTTATTTCCTGCAACAACATTGTATTTTTTTTTTCATATGGTCATTATGTAATAAAACATTCTGCCTTGTTAAGATCAGATACTTCAAAAAGCATTTTGACCAAAAATTCTAACATGCCTAGATCTTATTCATATGTCTAAGGGCAAAGATGTATTTAGAAAATGCCTTTGGATAGTTACTTTTATTTATACAGTGGTACCTCAAAATCAAAGTAAACGAAACACCAAATCCTATGGGATATTAGAGAACAATTATGTATCAGAATACAAGGAAACCAAGTAAGCAGCAAGCACTCTGCAGAAGAGAGGGGGGAATAGGCACATAAATGAAACAAACCAAAAGAAACACTAAAACAAACAAACAAACAAAAATCAACCAATCAAAAACAAAACCATCAACCCCAGTGTTTCTAGACTATGGAAGTTTTTCCATATTTTTACAACCCAAATTAGATATACTGTTCTTTGGAGTAAATTTTGCACAGAATACAGCTCAAGGTGTATTATTATTCAAAATAGAAGTCACTTTCTAGAATATTTGCTGACTTCCAGGTACTGCTTATTCATTTTGCTGGTGTGCAGTAGTGAGATGACTATGACAAATACTGTTTCCTACATCATTAGTCCTAACCAAAAAAGAATTATAAGACTGCACCTTTCAGTAGAATATATGCTGTTAGTGAAGTCCTTGCTGTTCATACTTACAAGCACAGCAATCTTTCTGTTAATACCCATAAGTCTCAGGAGGCTAGAATAGAAGACTGTTATTTGGAAGTAAGAAAACATTTTCTTTGACTCTTATGTGTGATAGAGAGAAAAACGTTCTCTTTATAAAAAGCCTCATCTAGTCTAGGAACTACAACAACAAAGTATTTCAAACTTCACCACTCAGAGATTTGCCATTCTAAAGGTC
This sequence comes from Odontophorus gujanensis, assembly GCA_013399175.1. Lineage (NCBI taxonomy): Eukaryota > Metazoa > Chordata > Aves > Galliformes > Odontophoridae > Odontophorus > Odontophorus gujanensis. The sequence continues at coordinate 986,805 of VXAB01012785.1, forward strand.
CAAACAACAAATAAGCCATAAAATATATTAGAAGAAAATACAGTAGTTGGATATAATGCATCTGACTTAGATATTTACTGAACTGATTTGCTCTAGTTTAAAACTGGCTGTTACATGGAACAGTTTTAAATACCTGAATTTAGTAACTGAAAGAAGAGCTGTATATTTTCTGATGAAAAGGTAGAAGAAAAATCTATATAGCTGATCTCCAAATCTTGCAAAGAAATCATTTAACAATATACCAACTATTTAACAAAAACTAGCAAGAGTTTAGATTTTTTTTCTGTATATAAATATGTAAACAGTTTATCCCCAACTTGAACTCCATTTTTTGATACAAAGCTACATCAGTGGATATAATAAAATGACAATTATAATTCTATTGCTATTATACAAAGGTTATGACTCATTCATTAAAATATCTAAATTAGCAAGCCTACTGCTAACTAAAATGGAAGACGTCAATACTGGCAAAAGAAAACAAGATTTTATATTATGCCTTATGAATAAGTCTTGGTTTAAAATCATAGAATTGCTAATGTTGGAAAAGACCTTCAAGACCATCAAGTCCAACCACAAGCAAACCATACTACCCTAAACTGTAACAACCCACCTTGAAACCATGTCTCTAAGCACCACATCCAAATGTATTTTAAACACAATCAGGTATGATAATTCCACTGCCTCCATGTGGATCTAATTCCAGAAATTTTTTTTTCTATCCATTGAGACTGGTCATTCAGTTTTTATAGTGAAGTCCCTGTTTTTATTTCATCTTAAATCTTGACGGAAATAATGCCTACTTCCACTTTCCCTTCTGAAAAAAGGCAAAGCTCCATGATTGCTAAATCAGTGGAGAAATTTACAGGTTTAGAAATCTGTAATTCATATACAAACTATTTCTTTATTTGAAACAGGTGTCTGAATATTGTCCACACAATGGCAGTGTTAGAAGCAATTCCTTTATTTATTTACTTATAATCTGAATGATATGAAAATATGGACTGCATCATGTGACATCTTCAGATTTCACTCTTGATTCTTACACTTTTAAGCCTTTCCTTTTCTCACAAAAACATTACAAGTTCAGAAAAGTCTTTCCTGCCCATATGCTCTAGTCCATGCTCTATTACTTTTTCAGGAGAGGCAGAAACATTAGCCTCCCTTAAAACCTATTGGAACAGTAGCATAGAGTGGACTTGCATCTACAACTTCCTGGTGAGCTGCACTTTCTAGGACTTTTGCTATTCTCAGATTTCCCATTTAGCTTTGCATGTATTTTTATTTCAGAACATGTAATATGAGTGCTGTTTCTATGGTCCTTTTAACAAAAAGACAGTAAATGCTGATAACAAATGCTTTTCTGCTGCCATCAGAGCAACATCTCTTTGAGGGCACATCATGAAGAACCTAAGCAAACAGAAACTCCTCCAAGTAAGCAAAGGCCACACTACCAATTTTATCATCATGTCAATGGCAAACAAGTGGGATAATTTTGTGCATACCTGCACTTTTTAGCAAATGAGACTTTATCATCAGTCTATGAAAGAGTGATTTTTTTTTTTTAGTACTTTGGGTGCAAGGAACCAGAATGTGGACTTCCAATGTGATCACATGATCAATCCAAACCTCAACCACTTACAAACACTACTTTTTAGAGAAACAAATTCTGACTTTTTGAAAAACTGCTACATTAACTGCTGTACTAAAGCCAAGGAAATCAACGTTACGTAGCCATTTCTATTGGCATCATCCAGTAACAGATTTGTCCCATGCAATATGATTGCAAGAAATGTGAAATGTGAAAAAAGGTTAAAATGTAAAGCGATATTCGATGTCATCCTTAGAATGCAAGTAAATGTTGTATTTTCCTATGAAAAATTATTCTGGAAATACCTTATTTTCCACTTTTAAATTGGGGTGCTAAGGTACTTAAACTTGAGAATTCAGTTCCTGAGAAAATAAATACCTGTTACTGTGAAATGGTCAGCCAGTTTGGTAGAAGCAGAACTCCCAGCTTCAAAATAAGAAGTATAAAAGTACTGAGAAGTCACATGAAGATAGATAGCTGAATAAAACTACTGACACATCAGTGATCAGGTTGCAAGAATCACATATGGGAAGCGCTCTATTGTCAAAGTTAATTTTGTATATTCCAAGAATTTGTTACAGGAGGGAATCTTTTATACTCATTTCTAGTTCAGGAACCTGCTATAGAAATGCTTTGTACCTCTGCTGGTACCATGCCTGTCTATTTTCTACCATCAAAACTACTATAAAACCTACCCTGAGCCCAAAGACAAAGCTTGACTTCTTTCACATGGTGGTAAATGAAGCATGCAGCAGATGCCTTATTTTCCTTCATCCTCTTTTTTCACAGAATCAAATATCCCATTGCAGGACCAAAACACATGCTTTGTCTAAATTCTTGGCAAAAACGTTAGAAAATAAAAGAGCACAGGACACACCTGTCTCATGAAACATTTAAAACAAAGTAGTAAAATTCAAGCCTGCCCCTGGCTTTTGAAAGTGAAATGCAGATTCTGAAACATATTTTTTCTCTCTTTTTTTTTTTTCCACTACAGAAGAATATGCAACTCAAAAATCACAAGAAGGCAAACCTCCACACCCTGAAATGGGTAAATGAACAATACCACTGCATTCCAAGTAGAGACCAGCATCTTGTGATACTCTCATTGCTTCTATGTAAGGTGGCAAATGAAATCAAATATGCTAATTGTGTAGCATCTTTATACACATGGAAAAAATCAACTACAATATTTATGCATTAAATTACATTTATAATAGCTATACACACCCAGACAAACATATCATGAATATTTCATTGTCTTTCCTGTTCAGTAGTGATCTTGATTTTTTTTATTTTTTTAATCCTTAAAAAGGGAAGGCTGGGCTTACCATCTATTTAAAGAAATATTTCTAAGCCAGGAGTAAAACAAAACATACTAAAACCAAAATCATTTGATAGTCTTCATAGTATATCCTATACCGTATATGGATCTAGATAGTCTGCTGAGATACATTTAAGTCAGAATATAAAACAGGTATCAAGACGATCACCTAGCAGTGCTGCGTGGGTAAGAGTGAAGGCTGTCTGAATTATTTTTTTGCATTCAAGATAAAGGCTTTTGTATCTACTATTCTAAATTAAGACCACATTCAATTTGGAAGCAAATATTTTAGAAATAGTGACAAAATAAACATTCTTTATGCCTCCACATCTAAAATAGTCCTTGCATAAACAAGAGTGTAACACCTTCCCTGAAAAAGACACATCACAAGTAAAGTTAGAGTCATTTAGCTCACTGGGATAATCTCAACAATCTCATCTGAATTTTATTATTCAGTTACGTATAACTATAGAAAGGTTTATCTTTTTAAAAAAGTCATTTTGCTCAAGTAGCTCTTAGTAAGGAGTTCAAAGTGACTTAAACTGGTATTCGAATGAAGTAGGTTATTTCAAATTTCTGTCACTACTTTCACCACCAGAAATGGTGTCCCCCTTCATTTACTGCTGGTGTGTACTAGATAGGGCTTGGAATGTAATCACAACTTTGCAGAGTCTACCTAGAAGTGGATGAGAAGGAATAAAAATCCATGAGAAATCTGTTATTCAAACACAAGTGTAGAGGACTGATAGAAAGCAAGTCCATACTGTTACTATGTAGTTTGGTCCAGGCATAGAGATAATAAAGTCTACTAACTTTTAAGATCTTCTCTTTCAGCAAATTTGAGAAAGGTATGTAGCAAATAAAAGCCACCTCCTATATATATTCACATCTATTGTCAGTATTGCATACCAGACTTTTAAAAGGAAAACAATGTGTTTGCTAAGAGATTGCAATGGCTTCAGTTCTCAGCAAGGTCTCAAAGTTCTCTTCAGTTCTTATTATTCTCTAATAAACATAGGACATGGTTGTAGAAAACAAATATACTATAATATTTTTGTTTATATAATGATTTTTACTTAAGATACAGAAACTACTTGTGTTTGCTTATTTTTCTCCTACTCCTTATTTGCTGTTAATAGGTATGTGCATATTAACTTACTATTAATTTCTTCATTTATGTTCAATTACTTAATGAAAGTTCACCATTGCAAGGACATTTATTTAGAGAATATTTGAAAAACACAATGTAGGAGTAAAGGAAGAAAAATCTCCGTTGCTATAGCTAAACTATGTGCATTCTATAACCACCTCCTCTAGGCATCTTCCTACTCCTCCAAACTGTTAATCTTCCAAGTGTCTTCCGACTTTGGTGAGCTGCACATTCAGACCTCCAGCAAAGTTTTAGCTGTACATCCCTAGCTATTTAACTATCACTGATTGTAGTCACTATTTGTATCTCCTAGCATGTAATGTGTTTAAAACACAAAACTGATTATAGGAATTGCTGAAGAATCAAGTCAAATAAACTTGCTAAACTCATGAAAATCTACAATCTACATACAGCTAGTTTAGAACAAACTATAGCTAACTATATATAACTATGATCTCAAAAAAAAAAAAAAACCCACTAAAAAGTACATCTTTCAACAGAAAGCAGAAAAACATAATAATCACCTTTTAACATGTAAAATAGTAATTTGAGCAGAAATTATCATCAGTATCAGAATGCTTGAAAGCCAATCAGATTCAGAGAATGGCAATGGAAATAAATTGAGAAGACATTTAAATCAACTCAGATATCTAGTCCTCAGACATGATTAGCTTCTGCCAGCTGTCTCAAAAACCATGTACATTCTCTTGATAACTTGACGTCCTGAAGACAGAGATGCTGTCATACCACAATCAAAAAGAAAAATGTCTTCCTACAATGCTATGTTAGAAGTATATTTACCCTGCAACTTACATTGCCTATAAAATCTGTTGAATTCTCTGATAGATTCATATAGATACATGAGCATATATGCACAATCTATGAAAATATACAAATAAGCAAAAATTAATCACTTTACCTATAAACGTATTAACGTCCTTTAAAAAAAATCTCTGGGCATGAAAGCACAGAATAAATGCATTTAAAAGCTTGGTGTACTACAATTAGGGGGAAAAAAAATTAAAGGTTGTTCCCACCAGGTAGTGAATTAAATGCAAGCATTACAGTACCATTCTAACATTAAAAATAAAATTCAGAAGATTTTCCCTTCTGCCAAACAAGCTAGCAAAAACAAATGAGCTACCCCCAAATCACAGCATGCAACACATGAGATTTAACATTATATGATTACTTTTTGTGCAGAGAGACCTAAAAAAACCTTTCTTTTTTTTGTTGTTCTGGAAATAGAAACTCTCCACTGGGGTTTTAATTGTGACATATTATGAAGGGTTGCTATTTCTTAAATAAAGACAAGCTGAAATAATGCTAAGATGAGGGACTAACAACTACAAGAATCACAAGTCAAAACTGTTTTTACATTCATTTGTGATTTTCTAAGGGTGACACCTTTCATATCTGCTTCTTTCATTTTCCCAGAAGAGTAGCATAAGGTCAGTGTCAATACCCAGTAGAAGAACTTGACTCACACTAAAGGTAGGAAGTTTCTGTTATGTATTGGATGTGGATAGAGAAAGTCACGTTAAATCCCAGAGTTATATAGTGTGTTTTTACACCAGCATAACTCATTTAAGGCATACAAGGCAGATCAATGTAATATTTATAGAAACATGTTCCAAATGAGACTTAAATACCTATTTAGTTAAGTCCTTAATATTTGTATGCAGTTAAGGGCAGTCTTCGCATTCTTGTGAATATAACAATCTTGTTACATGCTTATGCATTGTATATTCATATCATATTCATATCATAATCATTAAGGTGTTATGGTCAGGTTGATATTAGTAGAACAAGAACAATGCAGGAAAGAAGAAAGTGTTAGCTTTGTACACCTTTATGTGAATTAGCAATTAGGGTCACAAAAAATGCTGAAATACTCTGTATAGTATATCATACTGATGGATTTGATATTCTGAAAAGTGCATGGTATCTCGCTGCAACTGACCTAAAAAGCTTAACAGTAACTGATCTAACCCATTGTTGTGTTACACAGATTAGTGAAATAAGTAGAAGCAGCTACAAAAATAACAAGATACTCTAATTTTGGGTTAGGAAAATGTAGACACTAAAAAAGTAACAGTAAATCAATGTTTCTATGTAGACCATGATCCATGTATTCAAACTCAAATGAGTTAGCAAGATTTGTAGAAATTGTCATTAGGTGTCAAACCAACAGCTTATCTCACCTAGCCTTCCCTTTCAAACAACACCTAGTAACTCACACATTTCACATAGAAAAATCCGTGAACCAACACACATACAGAGATCCTCTTGTGCAAATCTCCAGTGCCCAGAGTTGGAAGTTGCAGTTAAACCAGGTCTTAAGATTCACCAGTGGACCAATTCCCTTTGACCTCTTCCAAGCTTGTTTGTAATTCTGATCACTTCAGTTATGAGGCCTTGCACAATGTAACTATGTGGATTTAAAACAACAACATCAACAAAAATCCCGCACTGTCACCAGCAGCCAAAAATATGTAGCCTGCAGAGCATTAGTCTTTACACAGAGCAATTGGGACTCAAACTTTCAGATTTGAGAGCCAATATATCTTAGATGTGCAGTCCTGACACCCATTCTCTTAAACCTGTTATTTCTAACAAGGCTCCAACCTGTGCTACCTGAGCACAATACACTCAGTGGCTTTTTGAACTTTTCACAAAGTATGACTGGAAGAAAAGGACCAAAGTATCTTGATACTGAATTCCTTAGTTGCTGTGAATAAGGCCAACATCAGACAGATTCACAAGACTCCTAGTAAGTGCAAATGCTGGCACTGAGCTGATATTTCAGCTACTTACTCTGTAAGTGGTCTCAAGCTACATACAGAGAGACTAAAAATTCTTTTGCAAAGCAAAGCCAAAGAGAGCAGCAAAAAAAGAAATTGAGTAATTGCATACTATTTCTCCTTTTTTTTTCTTCTTTTGGAGATCAGTGATACAACACTGGTATTCTGTCAAAGGCACACATGATGAAAAATGTTACACCTTAAACAGTTTCACTGTGTGTTGCTGTCTGTATAAGCATAAAAGTCACTTTGCAATGCCACTATGCTCCTGTGGAAAAAAAAATTAATCACAGAATCAAAGAATAGAAGGGGTTGAAAAGAACTTGTGGTGATCATCAAGTCCAACTCCCTGCCAATATAGGTTCCCTGCAAGAGGTTGGACAGGAGGGTGTCCAGGCAAATCTTGATTATCTCCAAAGGAGACTAACATTACCGCCTGTGAGGAAAAATCTACACCAAAACAAAACAAAGAAGAACAACTCTTTTTTCTTTTTCTTTTTTTTTTTTTAAGCTTCATAAAAGTCAAAGGTCTGAAATCTACTGCGGATTGTAACACATCATTTGACTAGTATAAAAAATACTAATTAAAACAAGACAAAATTATGAGTTAAGAGATAATTCCTCCAATTAGTCAGTAGCACTCTGCATTTGTATTCTAGGGAAATAAATGCATAATTTGTTTGTTTTCAAATCTGAAGGAACATAGCCCTAGTGTTAGAATTTTTAACATTCTTGAGCCTGGTGTGAAGTAATATCTACACACTAGGAGCACAGAAATACTTGTATCTACCAAGGTCATCAACATTGAATTCTCATCATATATTCCCAATAGTACTTAAGCAGTGTTCTTCAGCAGAAGCAGTTAGCCTGTTGTTAAGGCCTTCGAAGAATATTTCTGTGAAGATATCAGAGATTCATCAGCTATGCTACTTGGTATAATTATTTGCTAAGATCTTGCTTATTTACAAAAATAATGAGTTAAGCTGTATTTCCTGGTAACACAGTAGAAACAAACAGCAGGTAGTTTCACTACTCAGAAATCTCCCACTGTGCCACATTCTGCAAAACAGTATTATAATCTATGCAAACAGAGAAAAATCTGAACTGGACCGAATGAGACCTGCTTCAAAATATTTTGGCCCCACTGATCTTCGACCACTCCATCTTTTCCCTTTGTTTCCTGACTGCAGTGTGCCAGACCAATGTGGTTTTGACATCAGAGCTGAGCTCTGACTCTTGCAGGGAATAGACAGTACAATCTCTATTACTCCATACTTATTTTTTCTCTTAAAAAACACTGCATAACTTCCTTGCTGAGCTGTGGGGTGGGATCGCTTCAAGTTTCTATCAAAGAACTGTGTTCCCACATTACACCTCTGTTGTTACACAGTCTTTTACTACAATTGCCTGGAGACATCTTTACTGAGTAAAGAGACTGAATAGTTTCTTCCGTGGAACTGAAAAGAAGGAAAACTGGCACATCTCTAAACCTTCCTTAGTCCTCTTAAAGACCCTGGCCTACACTGACAGCAATTACTGTGCTTCAAAAATAATTCCAGGAAAAAACTGATTTGATTTGGCAGGGGAATTACATTCCGGTATTAATTACTTTGGCAACTGATTTACATAAATAGATAACCATCATTTTGAGAGATTTAATGACTATAAAAAACTGATTTGTCGAATGATGACAGAAAGAACTAGAGAGATTTTTTTTAAATTAAATCTGTCCTTATACAAATTATTGTATTCCAGTAATTATCAGTAAACGAATCTGGGAAACAGACAGAGCATCTGGTTTGTCACTACAGGAAGGAAAATTTACAACAAAAATGGACGAAACAAACAAAAAACTATAATCCAGAATAATTACATCTGTAGAGAACAGCAAATGCTGGACAGCCTACTGGAAATGCCACTGAGAAAGGCAAAAGTAGCCCAGGAGTGTGTGCCAGGAGGGGATAGGGCTGGGAAATCAGTTCCTGGCGGCATCCTGATACCCATGGCACCCAAAATAAACAACGGCCTGTAATACTTCACGATTTCTAGACAATGACCATCAGCACCATCAAAGGCCTTGCAATGTTAACCATCACTAAACATTTGTTGCTTCTTCCTCATAGCATTCTCAAGAAAACCTACCACACACATTTTAAGCATACACATCCATGAAAAATGATATATGTCAAAATGAAATCCACATGTTGGCAGACTGATCGAGGAGTCACTTTATATAGTGCAATTTGACCAAGGGGAGAGTGCATCTAACAGTCTTTGCCTTCCCTCCATTTACAGGATTGTATTTGAACACTTGGAGGTGTAATCATTAGGTCTTGGAACAGAAACTAGTCACAGAGTATTCTTCAAGATGAGCAAGATTTTCACTTCAATCTAATATGACTGAAGTCACATTCTGTAGAAGGTCCCTTTTACTCACTGCTCCATTTCAGTGACTCTTATTACAAAAGTCATTAAAAGAGTAGGCATGGGATTACAGGTGTTCTTACATCGAAATCTAAAACTTTTTTGATAAGAATATGGTCTGTTTTGGAAAGAAAGTATAATGATGCAGTTTTGTGCTCTACATCATCAGATAAAATCAAATTGTGAGATAACCTGAGTAGAACTCTGGTTTGTTGACTGTCACACGGATGAGGAATGTCCCTGACTTCACTGACTGTAGGGTCTAGCAACCATATTCATTCCCAGAAATATATGACAGTTTGGAAGTGGAATCTGAACCCTAGGAAACCCAAATATCCACAGATTAGGTGGTAGCTGAATGGGGTTTGAACACATAACTGTGAACATGAGTTGCTAATGTGAGCATGACACCAAAGGGTGTGGTTCAACGTATCTCCTTGTGGGGGTACACTGACAGACCCATAGCAGGACTGCAGCCATGATCACTGAGGACACGTAGCTGCCCACTTCCATAGCACACACAATCTGAGGTTTTGTCAGCTTGACACCACTCTATAAACTTCGTGCCAGCTGAGCTAGTCCACATAGTGCCAGTACAAGTTCAGTTATCAACAAATGTTTGAAAAAAATTGAGCCTCTGCAGCAAGATTGTGCTCGATCAATGTTTTGTGTCATCTGGCTATTGCACTTTTGACATGGTACCAGGAACTCTGACAGTAGATTATTTATCCACTTTATTGAGATTAAGAAAGAAACTGAAGTTTAGTCAAAAAGTTTAAATCCATTGGCAAAAGTGTTTTGGTGTGCTGTTCAAAAGGTGCAGATCTGCACTATAAAACTAGCTTAATACAGGAATCCCAGGTTAAATTAGGCAGAGGTAAACTGCACAGACTTTCAAGAAACCCAGGTAGTATAAAGAAGGCTGGAACTTGCACTGTGTTTTCAAACAAAATCCAGCCCAATCAGAATCTAAAAATTATGGATGACTACACTTATTTGGAAACTATGCGGAATTGCAGTCCCTCCTTGCTGTACGCATCAATCACAATAAAAAATAATAAAATAATATCTAACACCATTCATCTTGTTTGAAACATCTAGTATTTCATCAATCTTCCCCAAATCTGTCTCTCATTCATTTCTGTTACACATTATCAAATCTAATAAAAATTCCTAGATGTATATGAGAAGAAAAACAAAAAAACAGTTGAATCAGATTTCTGTAATAAGGACATGGTAAGGACTAAAACTGCCAGGAAAATGATAAAAATAACATTATTGTTAGCATTATTAATTATCAGACTTCTGTGATTCCATGCTATGACTATAAAGCAACAGATTGAAACTGAACTTTCAATTTCAAAAAATACAGTCATTTGATCAGATTACTAAAAGTGAAAGAAAATGGTAGTTAATCCAAATGATATTTAGCTGAATTTACTCCTAAATATTATGAAGAATGTTAAGTAAATAAGCAAGAGAAGCAGAAGCAAAAGACAGGGCTGAGCAATACAGCCTGTTTCAGTCAGCACCTGGGCTGCATTCAGTTTGAGGGAAAAACAAAAAAAGATAAATGATGATTATCAGCATGGAATAAGCAAATGTCATATACCAGGCGTAGTTCAAACAAACATACTTTTAGAGAGCATTTGATACACAATCCTATATAACTACTTTGCACTATGAGAAGTTCACATTGACATAATTGATAGGATATCTTCAATCTCTTAGCAGTCAAGATGACCCAGTTCAGTGTTTATGAGAGATTTTTTGAAAAAAAAAATATATATATATATATATATATATATATATATGGCAAGATCTTAGATACCCTCACTAAGAAGATGGTGTTTTGGGGTGGTGGTCAGGAGAAGGAAGGGAGGAGACCACATTGTTCCTGTCGCATTCATATGATTCCAAGTTGAAACACATAGGGAAAGGCACAACATTCACAGGGTTATGAGGAATGTAAATTTCCTTAAAGCTAAGATACTGGATCCCAGGTAACACACTGCACAAATAAATAATTAATAAAACCCAGTTATTCAATAATATAAACTTATTTTAAAGCTTTCATAACCAAATGAAGGACTTCAAATTGTTTTCCTTAGCTGTGTTAGCTATCTGCATTTTTCAAATGCCTTGGAGGAGTAGCTTGTCTTTCACTCAAGGCTACAATTATGTTTTGGTGAAAGATACCATGCTTAGTACTCTCTTATCCTCTCCTAAATTCTTTGATGCCTATAGGCCTCCACTGATCTTATTAAGGAGTTTCCACCCCAGCTGCTGTTCACCAAGAGATTAAAAATATCTAGATGTATTTTGATATTTTTTTCAAAATGTATAAACAAAGTTAAACCTATTGAAACTTGCAACCCTGGATGTGAATACATAAAAATGTAGTTTCTATGCAGAGATTTCTGTTTTATCTGCGAAGGTGAAAAGCAGGTCAACTGCACTACCACAGTGCATGCCATTAGTACTACTTGTTCATACAGTTTATCTAAAGAAATAATTTTTCAGCTACCAAGTCCAACTAATGACCAGGAACACAAATAGAGGTATTTATTCTTTTATACCAAATCCTAATAGTGTCCCAAGTTAAAAATTAAAATAAAATAAATAATAAAAAAAAATAAAAAAAAACAACCTCAGGGATTTATAATAATAATAATATTGGCAAATTTACCAAACTAAATATGCAGCAAATAGCATCTTTTCTTTTCTAATTTCCCCCATTTATTTTACGTGGAAATCGGTAGAAGTAAAGCCTTCTAATGCCTAATTTTTTTTTCTTTATTGTTTTATTTTCTGAAAAGCCATAAGCAGATTCAGAATGCACATATAAGAAAATTTCAAAATGGGTAACCAACA